>SCLD01093449.1:0-12367 GCA_004367895.1 Oikopleura longicauda | reverse complement strand
ATATTTTCAATATGACTTGGACGCTTTGGAGTGATTGGGTTCAGAATATCTGCGAAAGGGATTATTGCAGTACCAATAGTAGTAATGCCTGTGCTGTGAACTGCGTAGCCGTGAGGAATCGATTTTCATATCCCAAAGCTAACATTTGTGACATAGCTTTATCATTTCACTTCAAGAAAATGCTAAAGCGATTTTGGACGTTTTACGTTTAACTCCCAGGAGACAACTGGTATTCAAACGTCACTTTCAACTTGCAATAGACAATTCGTACCAAAATATTGAATCAATCGCTTGGAAATTTAGACGTTGGGTGCACAATTTAATAAGCTTTCACACGATGGTATAGACATTTTTTCTGAGACCCATGGCCCATGGGGATTCGAGGGGGAGTTTTAATTAGCATTTTAAACGTCATCTGTCCCCTGTGGGTTACACGTTTATTTCTGTCCCTGGGAGTTCACTTTTAGGAACAAGTTGAACCAAATCATTGACGCGAAATTGCCAATGACTCATTGGCAATGAGTCAACATTTGCTTTGTGCATATCTTGAACTGAAAGTACTCGAACCAGATAAGAATCGAAAGACATCGAAATCGTGGAGCCGAAACAGAGTTCGATTCAATATTTTGTCCTTCTTGTAATACCACAAGTGAGGTCAGTTAAAGTCACGGCCATAAACAGAAATAAGACGAGGAATGATTCCACAAAATATGCATGTTTGTCGTGTAACATTAGTAACATTTAAACGGAACTGACTCCAGTTCAATATATTTTTAAGGAATCAAACTGTAACTTCACTGGTGCACAGATCCAAAATGAAATAAAAAATGCCCTTGGTGGCGGAACAGATTTCAATTTGATCAATCCAATTATATTTCTGATGTCAATATTACTTTTGTTAATAAAACGATAATTTCGCTTATGGTTTTCGATTAAAGAAGTTAACATTTCCGTTCAGTGTAGTAGTCGAAAAACTCAGTCCGTACAAACTCTATTATCAGTGTAGTACTCAGTGCAGTACTCAGCTTAAAAGTTTTCAACAGTTTGAGCAAGGCGGTTTTATGTATAAGCGAATGGGAAGTAACGTGACTGATACCATAAGACATTCCTGGTCTAAGTTAAAGGAACGGTTCGGTCAAAGATGACCAGTGGTCAATGACCACCCAAAATTGATCTCTGAGACCTCTCAAAACTATTTCGAAAGTATTTGGAAAGATTTTTTTGTCTCGTACCTTCTGTGAATGAAGAAAGTATTTTTATTTAGATGAGTTTTTAAATGGATGCAGTGAGGATTTCGGCTAAACTATAATTTGCGATTCAGACGACTTACATTTTTCAAACCCACAATCAGAATTTTTGATATCCGTTTTTTATTTTGTGTTCCAAAAATGTTCCAATTTTGTTTCCTCCAGCAGGACATTAGGAACTTAACCATATTTAACTTAAACCCTAAATTTTATCTTTAAGTTGAAGCCTAAAATGAAATGAATCGAATTATTTAAAGATCTAGGATGATTCATCCTGGATGAAAGCGAGCTGGAATATTAACCATTTTATAGGACACATATTTATTAACCCAAGCCAAAACTCGGAGAAAGATATCACGTAGATAAATGAAATGTAAGGAATATAAGTTTTATAAGCCCGATGACGGTAGTTGCAGTGGTATTGGTGAAATAAAGATATATCTAGATACTCAACGTAACGCTATGAGTTAGCCTATGACCAATTTCAACGGAGTCTAAGTGGTGCCTCGGCGACCCGCAGCACCTTGAACGAACATATGCTTAGGTTCGATTTACCAATTGCTATGGCCAAAAGTCGATTGCGGATGGTAGGGAATCAAGCATTTTCTAAATATTACATCAAATTAGATTCAATTTCAGTAATTTTATTATAGTAATTTCTAAGTAATTCAATTATCTGAAGGGAATAATAACCGAACTAAATAGTAAAAATATAACTATATAGGTTTTAGTTGATGATGAAATTTCAAACTGCGAAAACGGTTTTCGACAAAAAACAACTTTATTGCCGAACTTGTCTAATTCGTGACGCAACTGTTAACCGCAATGTATCGCAATTTGATTTATTTGTACCAACACTAAACACTTTTATTTTAACAATAACCTGAATCTGAATAAATCTTAACCGCTTCCTGAATTTACTTTCTAACGCTTTCTGTTGTGAAGTTGTTGAAAATCAAACAGTTTGGGGATTTAAGTTTAGATAAATCCTGACCCCGAATCAAATAAATGAAAAGCGATTCCAAATCTATTACAAGTCTCGAATATTTATGATGACCAGAGGCTCAATTCTTTGAAATTGAATGATTTCTTATAGTTCACTTCAGTGTTATGTAATTAAAAATAAATTAGTTGCGTCTCTTGGACTTTTGATCTTTAAGTTACCGTTGAGAAGTTGTAAGAGCTTGAAATAGTTAAATTGGATTTTGAGACATAATTGTGGTTTTTGACCGTCTGCATGTATACAAATCATAAATATGGTCGGTTTATGTTTTCTTATTTGGAATCGACAGATTTCCAAATTTTGGAAAATGCTTTTTTATCGGGGTTAAATTATTCAACTTGAATGCCCTTAAATGCACGAAAACGCTCGAATTGGTGAAAATTTAAAATCAGCATTTGTTATGTAAATAAGTTATGTTACAAAATCTATTTTTTTTTTCATTCCTGTACATTTCACTGTAATTACTACCCATTAAAATAATTATATATTAATTAAGAAATTCACCTTCTTCTCCAGTGAAAAACCTTCACTTGAACCACACATTACCAATGATGGACACCTTAAATGACAACGAAGCAAAAATCTTTCGCTGTTGGTTCCGATTGGATTTCGGTCCAGTTTTAATTTGATTGAGATTCAGTTAGCCAATCAGGATTTATCGAATATGTAATGGAACGGGAGTGGCTATTTACGGCATTCAGTACGCGAATCTGCATGTACGAACAAAAATCCCACACCAGCAACTTGTATTGCATAACATATGCAACACAAAATTCCTATGTATTGCTATAAAGTGACCTCATGAAAATTCAAGAAAATCTCAAAAATCATGTCAAACGTGAACAGAGCAGAGTAAACTAGATTTTTCTTCAAGAGAAGCCCCTTTATCTTTGGTCATAACTTATTGGTGGTTTTGTTGGCTTTTCCATTAGAATTGGATTTGAATTCATGAACGAACTCCTACAATACTAATTTGATCGTCCCCGTCCCCTCAGCAGACCATGGTCAACCAGTCGCTCGGCTATGCAGCATTGACTATGCTCTATATGATATCACGTTAAAAATTCCAGAGGTCTAACAAAGTTCAAATCAACCTCTCTTTAGACTCTCCACCCAAATGGCACTAACCTTATAAAATATGTACCTTATTTGACCTTTTGAGGCTTATTGGCATAAAATTGTATTGTTGCAGTGCATTGAACTCCATGTTGGAATGCTAGACTTATATATATGAACACGTTTCAATTTTTAAGTACCTGAAATTTCGATTTGTTCTGATACTTCAATAGAACGTCTGGAACAACTAGACTTATCAACTAAATTCTTGTGGTTCATAAATAACACTTACATAAACCGGTATTGACTCCCCAGTAATACTGGGCCATTTTTTTCAGTTACAAAAAAATTGTTTAGTAGTTTAAATTCTTTGGAAACCTGTAAAACCCATTTATTTGAAAATTGGTTTCTAAATCTTTAATAAAAAATGGATTAATATTTATTTAGACAAATTATTTGTTTATGTATTGAACCGATTGTCCGACGAGGGTTATTTGTAAATATTTCTGTAAATATTTAGATCTAGTTAGATGACGTTCACTTTATCCAATTCTAGAATCATCTAAAGAAATAATCTTTTGGAACATTTTTCATTGATTCATTGATTCAATATTGTAATTCATTTTTTACACCTGGCCAAAGTTAATTTACAGTTCTATCAGGTGAAAAACGATTATCGGACCCAAAGGTGGATTATCACAAGATTTATCGTAACATAAGTTACATAACCCACACATTAGATCGTAATTGTTTCGCACATAAGATCGATGGTTTTGTGTGGTATTATTTGGTACACAGCTTTATCCATCCATGAAAACAGTCAAAATTTGAAAAAAGCTTGATACGAAGGAGGAAGCGAAAAATTCTTAAACTTTCAAAGTTCTTAAACTTAGAAATTCGTCATAATTTAACTAGTTAATGATGTAGACAACTTCCTAATCAATGCTAAATCAAGCTTCTAGACAACGAGCCCCTTTTTCTTAAGAAAAGTACCATTTAAACAATTTTCATAATATTTTGTGTGAAAAGTGTTTGCCACAAATCATAATGAAAAATAAATAAAGGTATTAAATATATTATTAGACAGTTCATTTTAACGGAAGTGGTAGATACACGGTTATATATTCTTAATTGGAATGCTGTCGGTTATATTATATAGACTATATACGGTATAGTATAATATAGTGTAGGCTTCAACATATTTTGTTGGCAAGGTGTTAGAAATCCATCCCACAATCAACATGATCTCATCTCACGTGATCTGGTTGCTAACATCATTCGTTAATATTGTTAGTTTAGATGGAGACATTTACATTTATAATCACTTGTTCAGTGACGGTACCCACCGCGGTTTAATTAACCGCCAACAATTTACAGCCTGTAAATTATAGCGTCATCTTCATATCTGAGTATGGTTCTTATTATAAACTATAAAATATTGAACGCAGAAGTGGGATGAAGATTAATTTAACGATAAGAATTATCAAATAGTTTAAGTGGAATTTGGCTTCTATTCTTAGAATTACTTACTCACTTTTAAATTTTACAAATTTGATACAGATAACACCACTATCACCAAATCAATATCGAAGCAAAACCATGTAGTTTATTTAAGCAAAACGTCAAAATTAGTTTATTTAACACCTCCAACTAAAATTAATATCATAACCTGCTCACAAAGAGGAGAAAGGGGAGAACGACTCTTCAAATATACAAAATCGAGGGCGCCATTCAGATAATCATGATTCATGATATATTTTTTAGTTATTCGGAATAACTTATTCCTTTTAGTTTGTTGAATTGAAATCTATGTCCAAAGTGTGGACTCCACAAAGTAGTTACGGGAATCACCGTACAGTATGATCTGCGAAGATAGAGCCTGCAAGGACTTTGAACACATTATAAGGATTGAATTCACCATTCATAATATATGCAAGTTTATGCATGCAATTTGAGCAGAAATGATCGTGGAAAGAGGTAAAAGTGAAGTAGATCCGATTATTTACCTATTTCCGATATTCATCCCCTGCGAAACTATCCTGATTTGATGAACTACCATCGTCATTTCTGTATTGAAGATGTGGACACTACTTTGAAAATGCATATTTAAACTTCCTATCTGAAAGAACAAACCATAAAAGGGTTTTTTATGCTGTACTGCTTGTAGTTGGATTAATCCTTATCATTATACACATATTTTCAGTCTAGGTGTGTTACTAACATTTGCAGGACTTCTGTTTGTGATGACTAGGATAAGAAGACTCTAAAAGATACAAAGGCTGAAAACGGCTGATTGAACCCTTTATCATTACTCTGACGACCTTATTTTTGTTGAACAAGAGACTTAAATCAGATTAAAACGGGATATTTACGTCAAAAGCTGATACTCCAGCTGATACTCTAGAATAGATCTAGAACGAACAATCTTGATAACTCTATTTCAAATATAGACTATTTGGACCACTTCGTTCTAAATGACCTCTGGCTTTTGGATCTTTCAAAACAGTACGGTTCAGAATCTTCAGATGTCTTGGACCGGATTTCAGAATGTTAACTTTTGATATGTCAACGAGGGGTTAAACGCAAATACGTCTTTGCGTAGGCGCAAAATAGAAAGTAAGAAAAGGATTAGATAGCTGAGTTCAACCAAACCGTCAAAATTAACTTGGACACGGATCACAAATGGCCCCAATTTGTAAACTTCCAAGATCAAAACGCTGTCAGGTTCAAGGTTCGAGCTAAACGGATGTTCGCTAAATGGAAGTTTATTATTCGTTTCATAGACTTAGATATTCAAGGAGGTAAATACAAACATTTCGTTGTGAATTTCAAGACATGCCCATTTTCGAGCTTTATTAGCAAACCAGTGCGTTGTATGACTCTTTTGGGGGTAACATGGGGTAAAGATACTAAATAAGGTGGTAATTATCTTCTCGATGATAATTTGGTCCGAATTCCGCTTGGAGCATGTAGAGACGACGACCATCGAGAAGACGCACCTCACTTTACCGTTTAGATTGCATAGGGTCCAACCAAACGATCGTCTATTTTATTCCCCAAGATATTCCGTTTTCACCAGAAAAATGTTTTATGAATTAAATGTCTAATGGCTATAAAGGGAATTAATATCAGGACTTGCTTACATAAGAGAGAAAAAGGATGACAACTCTCCGAATCTACAATATAGAGGGCGCCATTCAGCTAATCCTGATATTAATTAACTTTATAATCATTATGTCACACGTTATTCAGAAATCTACAATTGAAATGACCCATGCGTCACGTCCGATGAAAAACCCTAGGATTATCACTTCCGGTTGACAAAGAAACGAACAGTAGTTAATAATAATATTTATTGAACAGTGATTAAACTTTTGTTATACAGCCTATCTACATATCGTGTTCGATGACTCATTTCTTATGATACATAGTAATTGTGAAGTTAGTCATAACTTATGACTAAAAGGCAAGAGTCATATGTTTTAATAAATTATATCGCGTCCTATGAAGCTATATTTCAAACTATAATGTTTTATTCATTCTAGTGTGTACATTTTTACATATAAATTTACATTATTTACATTACGTATTAGTTAGGTTCTAGTTACGTAATTGATTTCGCTAGTTTTCACTAACTAAAATTAGAGGTCAACTACGAAGATGATTATCCTATAAAATAATCTTATTTACAATTCTCTTATTATATATAAAACTATAAATTATTACTGGTGCAAAACTGCACTTAGGAGCAAATTAACCGAATTGAGTAAACTTGTGTGTTTCTTCTTGTCAAGCAAACCTCCCCACAAGGTGGCGCCATAATATCTAGAATTTTTATGTTGAACAGTTTCGACATCAGGAACATCTGATATCCCAATTACATTCTTTGCTGAACAGCCAATCAAACGAGACGCAAACTTTGACCAAGTACTAGATGATTTCGTTTTCTTCACATGGATTTTAATTTGTTTAGGGCTATTAATCCACTAATTAGTCAATCAAAAAGTATAACGGAATAAAATATCATAATTCTCTTAAATGGCGCCTCCTATATTGTATATTCGGAGGCTCGTTCTCCTCTTTCTCCTCTTTGTGAGCAGAATATGATATTTTATTCCGTTATACCTTTTTACATTAGGGAATGAAAAAAAACTTGGTTTTAAAGGGTTAAAATCTTCGAAATATTTCAAAAACTTAAAATCCGTAACAATTGGGTCGCCATAACGAATAAATTGGCAAGTGATGTCGCATGTTCCGGAACTTGGCAAATTTCTTTCAAATCATATTTCATAATTCCATCCAGCTGACGTTCTAGAATGTTCGCATGAGATTTTTTCGATCCGTATTGAGCCAATAGAATGCGAGTACCCAATCTAACATCATTCCATCCCCATTTGAATTCTGATTCACCACAAACCTCTTCAGCCGAGTCCAACAATGTTGCAACCTTTTATCGTTCTTGAAACATGAACATAACTGTATATATAATAAAAATTCTACTTTAGAACTTAGAATTTCTTTACGACTTAGAAAATCAGATGTATTCTAGAACATTCCTTATCAAAGCACTCGTCCATTCCTTCGGAACCCAAACACGCCCACGCACTAGCCCACGCCATTTCATCTTGGTAACAACCCCCACTCCATTCGGGAGCAATAACCCCGGGTTCATAATCTGGATTCTCACCTGATAGACCTTTTGGACCACTGAACATGATTTCTAAAACATTTTCAGCCTTTCTAGCACACTTTTTGGCTTCAACTTTATCTCCAGCAATGCTGAACGCGTGGGCGGAAGCATAGACAGCAGCAACGAATCCTCCCAAGGTATCAGTAGCGGGTGCTTTTCGCGTAGAAACAATAGTCGGACGGTTTTCGTCCAAGTTATCGATACTTATATCACATCGGGAATCCGTCCGCGCGTCCCCAACTTGAGTGACGATATCGGCACCAGAGGTCCGGGCTTCAACGAGCCATTCAAGTCCATGTTTAACAGTACCAATTGCCCATTCACTAAGTCCTTTAGCCTCCCAAATTTCAAAATTAGATGCCAAAGACCAGGCAATCATGGTGACCATATTTGATGTCACCTGTGTGACCTTTAAATGACCGTCATTGGCGAAAAACCCACCCGAAAGATCACGTGGTGTCGGTGCATTAAATCGATCAGTCAAATCACAACCATCTTTCAATGTAGATGATGTACGGTAAGGAATATTTGTTGCGTTAAAACCAGCTCGTTGACCATCGATATACAAAATACTAAACAATATAATAAAATACGGCTCTGATTTGTTGAAATTAAGAGTGTGTTGAATTTGGGCTCCATGATTGGATTGGATTGAGTTAGGGTTAAAATTTAAAATATCTACCTAAGACAGATCAAACGCTGATCATTTGGCAGTTTTTCGCAACCAGACGATCTATTCCATTTTCGAATATTTGGTTTCGATATATGATTGATTGCTGTTGGTGACCAGTTTTGACACCTTTCTTCAATCTTGAAATCATATTCTGAAACTTGTTCATTAACAGAACATTCTCCGGTATACTTTGGCTCGCTTTAAAAAGTTCAATTTTTGTTTAATTGCATTTGATCATTCACTTTTGGCACATTTCACGTGATATCAAGTACGAATGAATATATGACCACAAAAAATCAAATTGGGTGACTTTTGACCCTAGAATGACATTTAAACTTGAATCAGTGATATAAGGAATTCAAATTTTGCCCTTTACCTCGAGAAAGTGTAACTCACCCTGAAACATATCACCTAAAGGCGGTCATTCAATGTATAAAAACAAAAAACAATTATCGCGATATGAATTGTGTGCCATTTATGATATATTCAATATGAAATAGAACTGTTCCTGAATATTTGACTTCTTTGACTCTGTTGTGTAGCCCAATCAGCAGTCATTCCACAAATTCTAACGGCACCTAAAGGATCATTCCGCCATGAGAAATCATTTGTATAGCCAAGGACACCAGATTTTCGATCAGTGGGGAATTCCTCCACTTGGACACCTTCAGTGGTTAAATGTTAGTAAATCGCTACTTGGGCAAGTGCGTAAGGACTCAAGGAATCCTCCAGTGGATAACATAATTTATGGTGAGTACTGTAAAAAGTAAAACATTCAATTTATGAATCATTTTAAGATTAGATTAAGGATACCCTGACCATAGTTAAGGTATCCATAGTAATAAAAGTAAGTGATAAATACCGGTCTTGGGTCCAGGTGCACTTCGCCACATCGATCCTTGGATGAAAAATTTTTCCTTGGCATTAAAGAGTACTTTATTGTATGTTTGAGATTTGAATGACCAGAAAATACCATCACGAGATCGATCAGTTTTAACCATTTGGGGAGTTTCTTTTTTTGGTCAAAAATATTGTTAAGAAACAGACCAGTGCCCACCATTTAAACCCTTCAACGTTAGCACGGGTAAGAGTGACATATTTTGAACAATTTCCTGCGACGGCCATTTTTTTGCCTTCATCCCATACGAGTTGAACCTCCCATTCTGCCAATGGTACAGGCAAATCAAAGCTGATATGACCTTGAACTTTCCAAATCTTTTCAGAATGTTTCCAGATATTTGTATTTTCATATTTTCCATCTAAAAATGTTTTGAGATTCTCAAAAAAATCCGTCATCAATTGGATGGCAACATAAATGTACTGAATGATTTTGACGTGGACGAATAAGGATTATCCGATGGATTTATCCCGATCCGACCCGTTAAAAACTAAACTTAAAAACTATAATTTTCCAGCAAAAATATCATAAACCTTCAACGAAGATCAACCTGCCTTCTATTTTTATGGTAAAATTATAGTTTTAGAATTCCACAGTTTACTTACAGTAACAATATTTTTCAGAATTTTCTGGTTGAATGTGTAGACGTGTCCTCGTTATTTCGTCAATGTGGGTTGAAAGTAAGTTTTTGGTTGATCCAATGTCTGATCCCCAGCAGGATGCATCTGGATAATTATAATTCCAGAAATACACATTTGCTGAAATAGAGTTTTAGATTGTATCATTGCCAATTTCATTTGACTCAGTCATGTTGGTGACAATTTAAGATATTGGTGACATTTTTGGGATGATGGTTTATACGTCGTATATACTAAAAGTTAGAAGATGTTGGTGGCAAAAATGGCCAAAAATGTTCCAAACTTGCCATAAAGATAATTTGTTTCCAACTGATATTTGCAATCGCAAATTGATTCTAAACAGTCTGAGATTGATATAAAAGCCTGTAAAACATGTTTTAGGATCGTGGCATTTTTATATCGCATTCTAAATTATTAACAATAACGAGTTTTAAAAATTCTAAAAGTCTCATGAGTCCAATCGGCCGTATACCGTTGGTGAAATTCAAATTTTGAAGTGATCGATTTTTTAAGTTTGTTTATCCAAAAACCTGTCTTTGACCTTGCTGGAGTAATGTTGAGTAATGTGCTGATGAATCAAAAAGTCTGTCGGGATAACAAATGTGACCCAAAACCTGGGAATTACTAAAAATCACTCATTTTGCTACAAAAACTTACAAAAAATTTGAGGTCAAACAAAGATCAATTTCAAGGTGCATGCTGCTATAGAATAACAGTTTATTTTTAAAATGCAGGTATTTTAGAGGTTTCAGGAGCTGTAAGGTACGGAAGTGGGCAATTATATTCAATTTATATGACCTCAAGATGAACACAAATGATCTCAACACACTTGTCACAACCAAAATTCGCAATTGTGACCTGGTGAGAGGTGTAATGAATTAAACCGCGTTAAAATTAATAATCATGTCACCATGACGTCATAATTACGTCATTTTGGTCTCCTACCAATGTTAGCTACATGATTTTGTGTTTATTTATTTTTTTCTTCGACAAAAGATTAGAGTAATGCCCCAACTTCGACTATTTGTCATGGGAAGTCTTATACCCAACTGATAAGATTTAATGCAACGTCACGTGAGGAACATTCATAAACCTGATTGACCATGATCATGAGTTTCTTGGGATTATCTTAAGGATTAACTAGAAATCGAGTCATTTATCGTACATCTCCATATGAAAAGTCAAAAAAAACCAAAGTCGAATTAATGACGTGAACTAAGACTTTCTATATTAAAACTGAAAACTTGAGATGGAATTAATTAAGCATTCCAGAGGTTTCGAACGGTCCATCTGATTCGAAACTGGACGTACCAGATTGGGACCAAAAAACAAGAAAATGAAGTTGACAAAAATAGAATAAGCTTGTAGGTAAACGTTACAATTCGCAATTCAATGAAACCTGACCCATAAATGGGCTGTAAACAGGCACAAGCGTTTGGAAAGCTCACAGCTTTAATATTTATTATTTCAGTTTTATATATTATTGAATTTAATTAACAAGATATCAATTTTTTGCTTGGAAAAAATCCGTGCAATCAACAACATATCGTTTTTTCTTGCTAATATCTCCGCCTACGCAATAGGTGTAGGCCCCAAATTTGGTGTGTGTGGGGCTCATTGACGATGCTAATTTAGAATATTTTGTCGGATTGTCCAAATTCAAACTTTTTACTTTTTCTCGGAATAAAGTCTGAACCCAACCTATACTTCACCAATCCAAAAATGGGTCAAGGTAAACGTGAAATTACTAACCAAAAAGAGGTTAGGATAATAATCCAAATTTTCAGTAGAATAAGCTTACACGTTCAATCATTATTAATTGGTTCAGTTTTGTATTTTTGTTAATGATTTGTAAATAAGGTCAAGACTCTAAAGAGCCAAAAATACCTTATCTTAATTTCAAGTGGTTCAGATTCCAATTTTCTTTAGATTCTTAAAAGCTCATTTTGAAGTTCAAAAAAAGTTGAAATCAACCCTGAACTCGGCTTTAAAAGCATTTCTCTACATTTTTTTTATCTCTTCGGTAAATCAACACCTTTCTTATTCTTTCCTCGGACACCTCACCACTAACGTCGACCCTGGGCCTATAAGATATTTTTCTAATGTTCAATACTTTTCACCCCCCTATACATTGCTAAAGTACTAACCCCCGTCTATATCGG
>SCLD01093438.1:0-34742 GCA_004367895.1 Oikopleura longicauda | reverse complement strand
TATGCCCCAATCTAGAAGCATTTGGGCGGGACGCCTGGACAAAAAAAGATCAGGCCTCATAGCTAGGTCAGTTGTTTGTCACTTATCTCGAATGATTTTGGGCTCAGCAACGCGTGGATATGAAATGTTAACACTTCGATGTCGTCGCTCATTGCTAATTGCCTCGATTGGCAAAAAACATTCAAAATTTGTCCAATTGTACCTAATTTGTTGAACCTGACAGGAATAGAATTGACGGTGTAGTCCGTCAGCAAAAGATTAACTGCCATAATTGTGTTGTAGCCGAAATATTAAAGCCACCTGAGCTATAACAGTAACAATCAATGATTGGAATTTCACCGGGCGAAAATGTCAACCATACTCACCCTAAGCGAATGTGTAAGCCTAGGTGTAATTCACGCCTCTGATTAGACCTTGAAAGTAGGGACTCCCTACTAGGGAGGAGACAGCTGATTAGCCCAATGACAGGTATAATGCGACTCGGGGAAAAGGCAGAGGTTCATCATGAACCGGATGCCGAAATTTAGGTTTGAATGGTTTATTTGGGCTAAATAAGTTTTTTATGCATTTGGATTCGCAATACCAACCGCCGATGTCGAGAATCCGCCACATAATCCATATCGATATGCCAAGTCTTTTAAAAAGGAAATTATTATGTAAATTATAAAATGTAACTTACATCCACCCAGGGCAAAGCAGATACACCCGACAATCGTTCCCGCAACGGCGGCGCCAATCGTCGTGCCTAGATGAATTTTTGGCTTGTAGCAGTTAATCGGGCTCTTTGGATCCCAGCAACACGCCAGCTCCCTGGTGCACTCCTCTTCAGTGATGGCGCCATCCCAGCTGCTTGGTATGCATGATTGCACGCCCGATGGGTACATTTGCGCGTTGAGACAATTTTCAAATGGCGCCAGTATTTTGCATGTGTATGGCAGCGTGTTGTTACAACGCTAAGTAAAGTATTAATAGCAGTTAGGTCTAACAGTAATGCCAACCTCATCATTCCATCGTCCATTTCGATACATTTCAACGCAATCTTCCGGTCCGCTCCAATCATTTGGCTCGCCATCGGCCCAGTTGAAATATGCTGAAGTGAGGCCATGAAAACTAATGAATAACAATCAAATATTTTACCGGCGCTCGAGCCGTCAGTCCACTTGCTAAACTGTTGATTTAGGGCCTGTAAACCAATCCACATGCCCCGATTGTCGCTCAACCCGTCCGAGTACATTTGATAGTAAATCTTGTTCTGGCCCGAACTGTGAATCGAGGCCAAATCACCGCCACGGTCAATGCACTTTTGGCGCGCTTGGTTGAATGCCAATTCCTCGGAATAGTATTTGGCGCAGTGAACGCCAACCGCTAAATTGAGAACACGTTTTAGTTACTGTTTCTGCTGTAATTAGTGCCAACAAAATCAACACAAAACATTAAAACTCACTTTTCCATCCTTGTGGACAGTCGTACTTTTTGCCGACAGCACCGATGAATTTGTCCCAGCCTGGCGTGAAATCAAAGAAGTCGGCCTTGCACACAAATGACATTGGCGTATTGCACTCAGTATCGACAAACGTTCCATTCATAGCCATTTTTGCGCACTGAATTGAGTTAGTTGTTGTGTACTGTGCAACACCAGCTTTTGTGTACTATCAGCTATAATTAGCCAAAAACCTTTTTCGTTGTTGTGTCGACATTGGCAGGTGCACCGGGCGCCCACTTGACAATTTCCAGGGGCCAACCGTCAACCCATCCCCAACTATTGTATGTATCGCCATCGCTATTGCTACGTGAGTTAATCTTCAATCCGAGCCACAATCCGCCGCCTGGCATCATTGCCGGATTGCGATCTGGAACGGCATCATCGCGGAACATTGATCGTACGAATCCATACTCATAATCGTCCAGTATTGTCACCAAGTGACCTTTTTTTGCTTTTGGTACCATTTGCTTGACATCGTCAACACAGGTTTGTTGCGCAGCTTCGAATGCCTGTGTCGCAACATACATCTTGTAGCATGAACCATGATACGGGATCCATCCAGCGGGGCAGTCGACGCCCAAACCGGGAAACGTAAAGTCGGCGGGGTACTGATAACTGGCAGCACTGTAAGTGGGATCGTACTCATGCGAACAAACAAAGGGTCGTGCAATGTCACACTTCGTGTTCTCCCAGACGCCAGGCTCCATATGTGAGAAGTAATCTTGCTGTCGCTTCCATTTCATGTCCACACAACGATGAATATTCGCCTCCAAATGATTAGGGCTGTTCTTGGCCCAATTTGTGTAGGCCAAATCTTGTCGGTTCATATGAGCAAAGTAATAGTCATAAGTTGCAAAGTTGTACAGGCCAATCCATGGGTTCTCGCCCCCATACGGGAAACTGAGCAATGAAGTAACCAGCTCGTTGTGTTGTATTGATGGCATAATAGCCAGGGTCGAGCCGGGCCAGTCGGCATTGATGCCTGCAAAACAAGTATTATTCGCATCAAGGGCATATCGAAATCCATCCTTGTTTTCAACATTCGAATTGAAACCCATCAGCTTGTAGCAATATCCTGCATAACGCCACCATCCTGGTTTACAACCGCCAGCAGATGGCATCGAAATGTCGGTGTTGAATTGTGGTGGCTTGCCATTTGGATAGTATTCACAGTAACCGGGATATGATGAGGAACATGTTTTTGCGTACCAGGTGCCAAAATCTGGCAGTGTCACCCGTGCCCATGCGCATTCGTAGTAGACGTAGTTGGGTTCGTTTGGGTTCGTTGTAATGCCATTTGTTGTATGTAAATGGGCGACCGTCCATCCAGTGCCAGTTGCAATCTTGACACGACTTGCGCAGGCCGATGTAGGCCCAGGGGTGATAAAACGAGGACGGTGATGTCCCGGGAATGGTCGTCACATTCCGCATGTGCCAGGTCATCAGATCATTTTCGACCTGGTTACTGACCGATACGAGCATGCCAGTCTGGGTGCCTTTATCGCCATCGGCCGTGGGTTGCATGTTTTTACACTTGTTCAATACGCCACCGAATTTGTACGTCGATGTTGTCATATAACCACATTTTGTATAATTCCGGTCTGTGTTCTGAACGCAAAAGTAGGAATTCAAAAGACGGTCGTTTAACAAATACCTCTGGATCTGGATAAGTGTTCAATAATTTGCCACACGAAAAATCATCGCCCATGTCGGGACACACGTCCGTACTGGAGCAGCCCGTTTGGGCATTAGTTGCACCCAACAGTAACAAACATATCTTGAACTTTTTCATTTTTTTTTTCGAAAAAATGTGGCCGTTTTACAGCGACGCAGTAAGTTCAGCGTCGAACTTCGCACCTGGTTGATGTATCAAACAAATTGAATATTTTGACTTTATTTTTAGCGTATTAAAATAATCTATAAAAATTATATAATGCGGTTGACACCAATCCAGGCCAACACAATTCGATCGAACATCGTGTTTGAAGCCGGAAAGCCAAACTCTGACTTTGCCTTATCTGTATCGTGTTTCTGACAAGGCCTCCTGGCCGGGCCCTAATTCATAGCCATTAGTTTAATCCAAATCGCTCTAAGTGGACAGCGAAAAAATATCCTTGATTGACATTAAAATTAGAGAGAGCCCCCGTTGAACTAAGTACTAAAACCGTTCACTCATTTAGATTTCTTCACCCCCTTATTCGCATTCACTCAGCCTTTTTTCCAACAAAATGTAAATTTTAAGCTAAAATTATTCAGTTATGTTCCTTATCAAAAGTGTCAAGGATATAGTCCTTGTGTGCGTTTCGGTTTAACCTAGAACGATTTTATCTGTCAAATTGTTTCTATCATCTCAGTTTCTTCTCTGGATCTAAATACACTACTCAATGTCAAAGGCTGGCCATTTTCACTGTAACCGGATTTCCATGACATGGTGATGTGATCGATCCCTTGATTCCGGCGGGAGATGTGTTTTTCTACGGTGACGTGAAGGTAATCTAAATCAGTGGTTTGAATGGTTGTTTGATATGAAACATAGTGGGCATCGAACGCAGAGGCATGAGCGCAGAATCAAGTAAAGATGAGTACCATGTATCATAAACATTATTAGACATTGAAAGGATCGCAGTTTCGATATCGATTAAAACCGGACATATCGAGACATCACGATCACAATAAAACATCCGAATACCAGCGAATCTCGCTAATCATCATACTTACCAGGCATCTGAAGAAAAATTTTTGAACGTACTTTTCGCATTGCGTAATACCTCTTTCAAAGGATCGTAGCGCAACGTTGGAAAAGCGGCATGATGCTCCGTACATGATCATCTAAAAATACATTTCGAAATGTGTATTCGTTTGAATTCACCCCTTTTAGCCGTAAAGTGTCACTTCTTCAACTCTCACCAGCCTCCTCACTCACATGCTTGCACCAAAATGAAATATTTTGGCTTTGGATCAAGTTTTTTTTGTATGGGGGTGGCGCGAATCATTTGGGTGAGGATTTCTATTTTAGCCCTAAATTGCCCATAAACGGTACTCTTCGTATCAAATTTATAACTCTTTGCTCAAGTGTAATTACGATCCTCACGACGAGAACGGCGTTCGAAGTCTAAATGTGTTTCTTTGGGGGTAGAGCCAATACTTAACATTGCGACGCGTTTATTAACGAATACTTAGATTCATTGTGATCTCAGGCCTCATCACGACAACGGCGAAGCCGCCGGTTGAGAAACGAGGGAAGTCGGCTCTTGTACCAACTTTGTTTGAACACATGTTCCATTGTTGACTCTTCTGAAAGTTTTCTTGCCGTGTCAACGCCTTTCACATTGTTGCCACGTGATGGGTTCCTTGTTCAAGGGGCGAGTTCCATTTTCGTGTCTCAGATCAAGGAAATACGCCCAGCAGTCCCTCACCAAAAAAAGTAAAGGAAAAGTTTGCAGTGTTTTGGTGTAAGTGTGAATGTTTTGGTGCCGTCACACATGTTTAACCAGTTTTCTGTTCCCCCCACTCTTGACCGAATCGTCAAGCACAATCAGTAATTGGCCATTCAGTTCCTGGTAAGGGCACCTAATCGCTGGGCGTATATTTGACAAGTTTTTATCATAATTAAACTGATCTTTACGCTGGTTGACACTTGCATCCTTCTAAATGTAATCATTTTTGTACTCCACACATCGCGTTATATCACTTTACCCATGTTGACAAATAAGGTCGGGAAGAGTAACATCGTCTTATGTGGTGCTATAAGTCGATTATATTATCACCCAAAACACTTCTAAATGTAACATCCTTAGCACACACCCGCACCAATTCAAGTCAAAAAAAAGTTTGGCTTGGAATCAACGGAAGGGAGGCTAAATTGTACCTTATAGAATGAACGAAAAAGTGAGATCCGTTCACATTGAAGGAAATAATTCAATTGTGCCAAAATTCCGATCCGAATCAAAAAAAATCGCTGCTACTTGGATTAATGTCAAAAATGTACCAATTATTAAGAAAGTTGAAGTGAATGGGGGTTTGGTCATGTTTAGTTCAATGGACATTCTAAACAACATACACTCTGCTTCTGATAAGCCCATCTAAGACTTCCAGCCTAATCTGACAAGACTCGAAACAAATGTTTCCGATCTCCCACTCGGTCCGTTAGCCCTGTGAGTTGTATTTGTCTAAATACATATCTGCGACTGTGTCTCTCCCATGTGAACATAGTAAAATACTCATATGTATTTGATATGCAGTTTTACGGGGTTTTCTAATCACGGCGGACAGAGTCAGAGTCGATAAATATGATAAGTGAGTGTGTCTACCCATAAGTGGTACCCTTATCAATCAGCGGGTGAAGGCCAGTTTTAAAGTGTTTCAGCCATCCAAAGGAGACGAGCTCGGTGCGGCGGTCGAAACCCGAAGTTATGTAAATTATATTCTGCTTGGAACGGATATGATGCTCACTTGATCGCATGCTTCTTATTTTCTGAAGAAGTCTTTTGGCCTCTGTGTGATCAAATCAGGAAAATGGATTTATCGAACAATTTCGATCTGGAACAATTCAATAAAGAACCTTGCCCCAACCAGGTCGAGCCGCCGACGTTTGATCATCGTTTCAGAAGTATAGTTTGGGGTATAAGCTACTTGATATCTAGTTTAGCCAAAACACTCCGATACGCTTTTTATATCCCTAATCTATCTTTCTCTCCCGACGTTCCAAGGCAGCATCCACTACGCTGCTTGATTCGGATTAGATTTATAGTGTTTATTAAACATTATTTATACTTTTCCCCTAATCCCATTTTTGCCATACCGCCCCTCCTTTTGTGTTGTGGGTCTGCGATGCTGCATTCATCATTTAGGTTCACATGGCCACACCAGGCTCGTTTACGTGAATTGAATAAATGGCAAACACGATTTACGTCGACCGCTCTCGACAATTATCGATTTGCGACGCGTTTTGTGCTTTGTTATCCGTGATAGATCGACACATGGTCCTTTCTTTCTTGTTCTGCTTGCTTATTCAGTTAGATAAATAATTAAGTTTTGTTTCATGCCTAACTAACACACACGGCGGCGTGCAATGCGTGTGTGTGTGGACTCCGTTTTTTGCTCCGTGACAAATTTTGGCGAATAGTGGAGTCGAGCAAGGACTTCCAGATGGCCGATCAAAGGGCTTTATCGACAAAAAGTCTGGTTAGTAATAATAATACGCGACTACGACTCTCTCCTTTCTTTCGAATAACCCTCAAAGTGGTTGACCTTGAAATCGATCGACAAAGAACTCGACAAACCTATTCACCAGACGGCTCTTTTATATAGGCCACTTATTGGTTTAATTATTAATTGTGTTCACACACAAATCAATCGATTGTTCTCAAAAATGGTAATTATGGTTTGAACAGGAAGGAAGCCATTTCAATACAGGCGCCGCGTGTCAACGCAAAGCAAACTCCATCACATTCTATTCATTCGTTTGGCTGGAGGAAGCCAAATCAGGACATTGTCGGTAAGTGTCTTCTGAGTCTAACGACGACAAAAGTGAATATTCCTTGATCCTCACAACAAGTACCTCACTTTACTGCGCCGCTACGTTCATTAGCCTTTTGGCATCATCCGTAGATTTTCGTTTCACTGTTGCCATAATATTTCAACTCATTGCAACAAGCTCACAAATCACGCTCTGGCATGGGTCCTTCATGTACAGCTGCCGAGTCTGGCGGTGTCTACAAGACTTGGGATCATTAATCCCATTTTTCGTCAATGTCGAATTCGAGTCTTGATTCGAGGTAATTGGATTACGATGGATACATAACAGTCTACGTTAATCTGCTTGCTACTTTTGATCAATTCAACCAAGAACTTGCGACCACCCCACACTCGAGGGTGGTGATGATGGGGTCATCACTTGTCGTAACACCTTCTAAATGTATATTTATCCTATCGTTCAACATTGGCTTGTTCCCGGTTTAAGTTAATTACAAGTGGAAAGCTGAGTTATCCGTGTTATTCCATTCATTTCCAGTCTCGCGCCCTACCACCACCACCATCACCACTACGATGGAACAAGTAAAACGGCGCAACATTCTAAAGATGGTGTTCAGTTCAAGGTTTTTTCTCACCCGAGTGTAAAAGCATAGAACATATGTTTCTTCTAATTAGGCGTGATGGTTAGGCCAGGCCCGGTTTCAAGCCATGAGAAACTTAAACGTCGCTGTGTGTATGTCGCATTATTTATGGCGTATAGTTTTGCAACAGAAAACTGGACGATGTCGGCCGCGGCGGCTAGAAGGCCTGTGATCATTCGCCATTATGGACACGCCTTTTTGCGTTACACATACACTTTCACTCGTTTCGAGGCGCTGAGAAAGACGCGCGCGATCGCTTAAAAACCACCACGATGGCTAAACATTGTATCCGATTGGCAAATATGGGCACGATGGCTCGGCCACTTCAGCGTCGAAACAAAAAATTGATGCCTATGAATGGAAATTTGAATAAAAGTTTTTAATAATCAAAAAAGCAGCTTGACTCCTAGTATGCTCGTTTAGGTTGATCGCACCTTTGAAAGCCATAATAATAGACCGGTTTCGAATTATTTTTCAAAAAATATCCGATTGCGAAAATAGAAAATGCGGCTTTGTTCTTTAGGTTGGCACGGTGCCGACAAGTGGCCTAGGCATTGTCGGTTTGGGTTACCGCGCCCTGTAAGCCGTTGTAATAGCGATGACATCCGCCCGGGATCATCCCCGGCGCAAAGCTAGCAATGTCACGCTATATCACGCGGTGTGAGACCATTTTTCGGATCACATCCACAGATTAGTGTCGTTACTTTGGCAACAACTAACCATGTCTTCTCACTTTAGATCGAGTGTATTTAGCCGTGTTATTGGTGGTGGTGTAGGAGTAGTGGCGGTGTTGACCCTTGACTCGAAAGCATCAACATCGGCCAAAGGGTCACAGGTAGTGAGGAATGCTCCTCAAGTGCATTACACCCACTTCGAGATGGTGTTCCTCTCACCAATGAGGCCCAATGTCACAAGGTCAAAGTCAAAATCTTGAATTATTTTCTCGAGTGGGGGATGTCGAGTAGAAGGTACGCGTAAAATATTACGGGCATTTTGATGACAAAGTAATCACTTCTAATAGGGTAATTGTATTTGTGTGACGAAAAAATAAGTGAATGCATTTATTTATAGACGCGCACTTGAGAATACTGTTGCAGTATGCTCGGCTTCGAATGTATAGACACTATGTAGGTGAGTTGAATAGAAATACAAATGTAACTATGAAGTGATGTTTAGCATATTTCACATACCCGAGTATTACTACTCCCGAAAAATAGGCGAAACATTCTCCACCCCTTTCAATTATGCTCCTACTTTAGACGCTCACCGAAAAAAGAAAAAAGGAGGCTAAAGTAGGCGACGGTTACAATTCTAAAAAAGTTATTGCATTTAGTAACCGCCGCATCATTGGACCACAAATAGAGTGTTTATTTACCAGGTTATTTAAATGGTGACCAAGTAAGCCCTGGGTCTGGGTAAATAAACGCAGGGGCTCTGACAACGGGGCAGTACAATTTAATTGTATGCTTTCAGTACACATTTCGTAAAATCCATCTCGTTAGAGGTTATCCGTAACCACGCCACATAACGTGTGAGTGAGTGACTACCTGCCAAATAGGTGCAAGAGTATATGTTAAAATCGAATTTGGCACTGGTTCGCGCTTCCCAAAAGACCAATGTGTAATTCAAGTATGTCTCAAAGGCGGTGCCGTTGATTTATTAATCGCGGCCAACACACTGACCTTGGAAATAATTCTCACCCATCGACGTGTGAGCTTCGTGACGTCGCGCGTTCCTTTTAAAACGCGCATGCAAGTAAAGTTTTTTTGGGCGTGATTCAAGTATTGTCGCGGTTCAGGTCAGCCAGTAAGTCATTGACGCTTGATATTTGATGGTATACACGCCCCACACGGGATAAGACTATGATAATTGTATGCCTGCACCGACGAATGACCTATCGAGTTTATGCAGCTTTGCGCGAATGATCAGTATGGGTACTCACGTTTTAGAACATTGCGAATGTTGAATTTCTGACGTCATTGCTAGATTACTATCCAGAATAAAAAATGGATGGTCCTGTCCATGTAGTGACAAAGCCAATTGTCTGCCCATTTCCACTTTATGCAGACTTCTTTACCCATGTTGGAGATCACACCGTCGTCCGGTGGATATCAAAAAGTGTGGTGCCCTTTTCAGCACATAAATCAACTTTGTGTCGTCTACTGTGTTTTATTCAAATTAATATTGCGCATATATGTAGACACATATACGTACACGCGTGTCCGATGTCGACGGTATATCGTGTGATCATGTAACGAATAAATAATCAATCAGGCCTCTGGTCTAGTGCCAAATAAATTTTTATTTCGCGGCCCGACCAGATTTATTATGGTCTTTGCCGAAATAAATAAACGATTTTGATGCTCGGCGCTCTGAATAAAACCGGCGTCTTGTTTTTCTTGCCCGTGTCAAACCAAATCAGAAACACAGCAATATTGGTCATCTCCCCCGAAACTATTTGTCCCTTTATGTGGTCTCACACATCAAATATCAAATAAAAAACAACCATCCGGACACCTCGCAGACACGTGCTTCTACTACCTGGTTCAACTAACCTTGATGTTCTCATCAAAAATTAAAATAGAAAAAAAAGTTAAACACGATCGATCAAAATTCGGCCATTGTCGTATTTTACGACCACGATCTTATGTGGATAGCAATTTTCTCATACACATTTTCGATTTGTTAAAAAAATCTTCTCAGCGACGACGGCGACAATGTCACGTGTCAGCTTTGCCACTCAATCTTGAAATGATGACAATCTTTAGGGGCCCAATGCCCGGTTTTAAAACACAGAACATAATCACATAGTGACTCAGTATCTCGTTGCCAATGCGGTCGATTGTGTGGTGTCACCCGAAATCTGAATTGGAATTTTTAATTTTGTCAATTCATCATTGCGTTTACAAGTTCCATTCAGTTCCCCTTCTCACTATCAAGTGGCGTTTTTTGGCAGTAAAGTTCAATTCAGATTCAGATGAACACATTTCGAGCTCAAATAGTACTTGACGTTGTGGTTTACTCGGCGACGGGGGAGAGAGGATTTTTGATCGAAAAAACTGAAATGACCGGGGGTAGGGATCACTTCGACTTTTGTCTCTGTTCTTTTTTGGTTAGGCCCGTTGCGGATGAGATTAAAATCATAAGTCCTTAGATCGCAGTCAAGGGCCAATACCCGGTTTTGTATTGGTTTAGTAGTTCACTCCTTTCTCTACACGTGAAATTGACCACTGTGGAAACGGTTTGAGTGAGTGTTTGGGCGTGTCCGCCCCTTTTCTTCATATCGTGACCAGATGGCCAACCGGTAGACGAAGTTGTAGTAGTATCCACTATCTAACCGCAATGAGCGCGTGTGCCAAATATTTTAAGTTTTGGGTGCGATTAACATCAAACCGAAACTTTCGCCATTTTTATTGGCCTCATCTATTTATGGACAATAAACGTGTGCATCCCTTAGTCGTGCCTATCACGGGTGGTGCTTCGATCAAACGGGCTGATTTGGCCGCTGTTTTGTTGACTTATTGCCTTTTTCTACAAAAAAACGACGAATAATGATATCCATCTAAAAGTAAACATGAGGGGACTAATAAAGTCACAATTGTGGAACGGGCAAGACACACGACCATTTAGGTGGAAATATCGGCCAAATGATTGATTGTCGGGGAGACGCCGGATACGCGGACTCAGTTGGTACTGTTTCTGTCACATCAAACGGATATTGAGGTGTATATATTTGTTATAACGCTATTTCGAGACCACCCACTGAGCGCGAAAACAAGTCCAGCTGAAAGCGATTGATGAAAATTTTCGAGAGCGATCAGACGGTGTCCGAGGATATTGAAAAACGGGAAAAGCCTGCGGTTGGGTTACACTTGAGCCCCGAAAATGTCAAATCAATCAAACTCAACCTTCCACTACGCGGAAATGTTCATATGCTAATTGACCTGATGCGTAACGGGATTGAATAATCAACCCCCCAAAAGTACCTGAAATATTAATTATGCCTGTCCGTCGTTAAGTACTTGGGGTGGTACATATCACCTGATTGGGTTAAGCACCTGTTGTTGGTGGTGAAATAGGGGAATGGATGGGAGAGATCTGGAGTGTAGGAGTGCTCCAAAGGTGAACAAATTCGACATTAATCCCCTCGCCATCCTTTCCGCACTAAAAAGCATGTCCGGAAGTTAATAAGACGGCAAGCGGGAAAGTTAGGGGAAACGATCTCACAGTGGCCGAAACGAGCGACGGGACGACGAAGATTATAATCAGCAGTTTCATCAACAAAACGAGCTCACTCGTACACACACACAACTTTACCCATAACAATGGGTGACACTGCATCTTTAAGCAGGAAACGAGCTGCTAAACAAAAACCATAATTGATGATTGACTCGTACGGGCGTATAAGGGGAGATGATATCGAAGACGACTAAGTCTAAAAAGGGTGCTAACACGATCGGATACGATTCGAAATTGTGGGTGCGAGAAAAGAGAGTAGCTCGTCTCTAAGGTACTAATCCCAATTTCAAGTCTGAACTCAAATTTCGGCTCCGACACCCGAAGAAAACCCACAACTCGCGCCTCTCACCACAGCGTGTGTGTGATTTTTTGGCTTGTCAGACCATGTTTTGGCACGCGTTTTAGTTCCCGGTATCACCAAGAGCAGCAACATCAGGTACAGTGTGGGAGAACGTAAACATTTGACTAACTTTTGAGGCTAATACTACGGCATTGTTTTCACCCTGTCGTCGACATCACAGCAACATCAAACGGCTTGGGTTCAGCTAAAGCCATGTTAGATAAGATCAAAAAACGTTTTTACGAGATCGCTTTCTCTCTGATGGGGTCTCCCGATCCGAAAATGGTGCTTACATAAGGCTTTTTCGGGGTTCGGCTTGTTCTTGACAAAATTTGTAACGATCATCGCCATGTTGTAAAGTTGTAAAGATCATTTAGCTCTTACTAAGCCAACCCAGTCTCCATTATCGGCCATTTTGGTAGCCTATTTTCGTCAGTGGCGATTTTCGACCGACTTAGCACTTGTTAACTGGTTAACTGGCTCAACTCAGACGATGACAACTATGACAACTTATTATTACTTGTGTGATTCTGACGATATATCTCGCCGACAACGATGCGTCGTTGATAGAGGCCCGAAGAATGAGTTGTTTCAACTGATTATCCGTTTGAACAGAACATATACCATATTTCGATCGACTTCTGACAATTCTTCTTACCCGCGAGTGAAGTGTAGTCTTCTGAAAGATGATCAGTGCAGTAATTTAAAGCGGTTCGGTGTCCAAATCCATGACCACAAATCACACGCGCATACACGGCTAACATATTCCGCAAACAGTGTAAGTAACCAATATTCGACATCAATGTCCGAGCGGCCTTCTTCAATTGCTCCCTGGCGTCACCATTGTCACCATGTTACGAGTTCGTTGAGAGGAGAGGGCGCCCGTGCGCAGATGAGGACAATGATGCCGAAAATGGCAGGGAGAGCGAGAGTGAACGAACGAACGAAAAGAAAAAAACGGAAAAGTGAAATAACGAACAGACAAAATATATTGATATTAAAAAAACGATTTTCCTTTTTGTGAGCACTTCGATAACTAGCCGCCATTTTACGATTTTTTAAATAGAGACATATAGAATAGAGAAACATAGTGCTCAGAAACCCACAAAAGAGAACTCGACCAGAAGTAAGAAGAACTACAAAGCCAGAGGAATATAAGCCAGAATGAAATTCACAAAACTCGCACTCGTCAGCTCAGTGCTTGGTGATACATTGGACCCACTGTACTGGACAGAAACCAACCCCAAGTAAGTTTTTTTGTTTCTAAAAAACACCAATTTTCTAAATTCTTCCATCGTCGTCCCCCTAATTTAATCTCCATCCCGAGCAGGAGCCAAGTTCGGAACTTCTTTATGTCTTTATCGGCTTCAAACTCAATCAAATTACGATGCAACATTTTTTCTAACTTGGCGGCGTTGGTGGTGTTGGGACATGCGTGTATATGTCCTGTTCCGATGCTCCACCACCGCCGTTTTTTTAGCGCCTACGCTCACAAACGCTGATAAGTGTGTTGTTTTTCCTTGCTTCATAAACAGTTGCCGGTGCCTATGCGTTAAAAACGAGTCGAACATGAGTTTCGGCCTTGAAATTGAATCAGTGGCGTCATGTGAATTTCTTTTCACTTTTCTTTTCTGAGCATATCGGCGCCGCGACACACTCGTCATGGTCGCACTTTGGCATCACTTTTTTCAAACGGAGCGATCAAACGGGGATATGCTATCACGATACTGTGTGATCGCAGCGGGCGACTGTGTGTGTAACGGGTTACTATGGGGAGGACCACACGGGGTGGGTGAAACGCCCATCTAAGACTAACAATTTCTTAATTAATTGTTTCATTTCGTCGTTAGACCGAGTTACTCTCCTTCTGTTGATGGTGATTATGCCATACATTTCAGAGTAGTCCATCCCCGTAATTACACCATTTCTAAAGTGGAGTCTCTTTTCGTCGGAATGCACAATGGGTGATATAGATTATGCATGAAAACGACCGAAAATGGTGAGTGACTTTCTCGCTTGAGAGGTAGAGGGAAACCAACCACGGTTATCGATAATAGAATTTAGTGTTTCGTTTGTCATCACCGTAACTTTTTACACCATGTTTACATCCACACAGATAGATAATATTTTATCATACATTATAACTGGCTACAAGCACAGTTAAAAGCAGCGTCAGTGGTCATAAATAGGACTTCACACGTGATTTGGTTTGTCGTCACATAGTTGCTCTGACCAAATTCGTACACGGATTTTGGTGGGGCATTCTTGGTTTGGTTGTTCTAAACAAGGCGAGAAGTGTAGAATGGATATGAATGAAGCAATGCCAATTCAGAATAGATGTCTATTGAACCATTCCACTTCATTCTCATTATTTTGCCTTTTTAGGACTCACTGAGCCGTGCTTATATTGATCACACACACATAGCTATATTGACTACTATACGTACTGTCCTTTTTTCATACTAATCACATTATTCTCAAATTAGATTCTGAGTTTTCTCTCGCTCGCAATAGACACTTTTTAGCGACAATTGAATAAGAATAGACCTAACAATGAGATCATCTTCATTAGAAGCGGATTACGGGCCAGCATACAATCCCCATGCCGCCTAGTCAGTCGACACTCCAGAGAGTTCAATCAGTTCCTGGCAACATTGATTTGCCCTTTTTGACTTGGCGCTGGTCGAGCGACAATTTATGTGTCTCAAGTGGGAGATTTCGAGCCCGTACAGGGTGGCGTTGATTAACCCGACCGATTCATTTTCGTTTCGCCTGTCAATCGACGTAAATCAGCCTCGAGTTTATCCAACATACGGATCTTTTATTCACTCGACTGTATCGAGCACTTTTACTTTGATACCATATGTCCCTATTTACGGAACCTTTTCATTTCACTTCTATTTTCCGCTGAAGTGGCTTCCAAATGTTTGACAAGTGGCCGAAGTCATGCCATATGGGCACACTAACTACATTACTAATAGGCTCATGTCAAGACGATCACGCAAGTAAGTGTGGTGTCGGCATGACCCCTGTGATCGGGACTCTTCGGAATTTTTGCGTTTGATAGATTATTAATTTGGCCACCCCATGCCACTACTCACTCACATCTCGGAGCGTTGCCAACCTAAATTTGCATCTTTTGTTAGCGCTCGGTGGCCTATTATTAGTGGTCAATAATATTTTTATTGTTTTTCTTTACTTTTTGTGAGTGTGTGCGTGTGTGTCAATGAAAAAACATTAGTGGCCTAACCGTAAAAGTGTGCCACCAGATTAGCGTGTGGTGATATCCCTCTTACTTATATCCCACTGTGCAACACTCTAGTAGATAATCGATTGTGATGATGTTGTTGTAGCCTTGAACCCGCCAGATTTAATCTTGTTGTCGAATAGATATGCTCTCTAAGTGGCTCTCGAGCGAGCGAGTGTATGTCTCAACCAATTCGCTTGTCATGTTTCGATTTCCGATCTTCTACTCTCTCTCCCTCTCTCCCCATGTCTCACGTAGACATAACCCCGTTATGCAATGATCACCGCTCTAAACACGATGCGACATTTCATAATGAGAACGACAACATGAATTTCGGCTACTACTTTTCATATTGAGACCAAATCGACGCCGGGCGCATATCAAACAGTCTTAGTCGTTTAGAAGTCGAGTCTAAGTCGGCGCCCTTGAAAGGGAGAGAGAGTTTGTGAACTCCAAAATGTCAGCCGCGTTCCAGAGCTGCAAAAAGTCAGCCCGGATTTGAGTGTATTTGTCGCTTTGCAGCGAGAAGAGGCGAATCCAATCAAAAAATCAAATTAGCATATAGAAAGACAAACATTACGTTTTTGTGCAGTTATCAACTCAAAACTCAAATAAAGCTGACTGCTTATCACCTCTCACTCGGCAGCGCGAGTCGTACCCACTTTCTTTATGCGCCAAAAATGTTGCGCTTCTGATTACGACAAATACTCTTATCTGGATTTACTTCGTTTACGAACGCGCCTCGATTTAGAAATGGCGTGCGCTCACCGACCCGTTTTTTTGGGACCACACACACGTCCACATCAAAAAAAAGTGTTTTTGATTTCGACACCAGTTTATGACACCAAGTTTCTGAAATCTTATTAGACTTCAAATTACATAAAACGAGTAACGCCGACCAAAGACCCAGGACTAAACTGAAAACACTTAAGTTAATGGCAAAACAGCTAAACGTGTTTTTCGGGTATATGCCCCGTGTCTCTGTGTGTGTAAGGGTGCTGCATTTTTAATGCTGTATTTGGTGTTACTTGTCCTTTTCCTTCAAGGAAACTTCACTGTCAAAATCTGTTGTTGTGTTGTCTTATGTTGGGGTTGTATCTTCTCCATGCGTGGACAGTTTAAAAATGTATTCAAACACACGTTTTTGGCCTCAAACAGAAACACATAGTGGTGGGTAGGAGTACATGACAAGCTGACAAGCGTCCAGAAGGCAAGAAATTAGACTTATCGATTTGGAAACAAACTGGTCCAGTTTATTGTATTTCTTTTGGCGTAGCATGAAATTAGATTAGTTTCAACTGTGCGGCGCTGCCATCAAGTGTGTATGTGTGCCCCTTTCGACGAACTTGAAATCTGGGGACACACACCACGTACAACTGTCCACTTGAATCTCGAAACCTAGACAGTCGAGAAAGTTTTTTCCACTCAATTGAGTAGTCAACAATGGGCCTCTTTAGGTGGAAGTGACCAATACCACTCCCCTACACACTGTTGTACTGCCACGCCCGATGTCCCCCAAAACCACAGAAAAAAAGATGATATTCCATTTATATACAAAGCATACACACATTTCGAATGTTTCCGGAATCACAAACGGATGGGCACTTTCTTAGGCCACACACACACATTGTGTATTTATTGTCAGTGCACGTCATTGAGGTGCATGACCCATGACCGATGATATCGTCTATATTTAGATACATCTCTAATAATGCCTCTGATGTGGATGGCCACTGTGAGATCTGAGATTAAAATAATGCTATTTTTACTGGAATATCCGTCATTAATTGAATCATGCGAGATGCTCGGTTATGTAAACACTTTCCATTAAAGGACTAGTCTCCTTGTGCGAACACGCACTTGATTATGCATTGGGGCTCTCAAGCGTTTTCGCGATCTTAGTTCAAAATTAGTGACCATGGGATAAGTGGTCAATTGCCTTTCAACCTTAACGTGTGTGTGTATAGTCTTAGTTTATTATTATGTTTGCAGCGAGAACCCTTTTGGCACGCGAGAGATAGAGAGCTAAAGATTAGTGTGTTACCAAGCATAACTGTGCCTGTATTCGATATGTTAGACAAATGTTTAATTTGTTCCATTTGACTAAAGTGATTAATTTCATGTTTCCTGTAACGTCCCTACACATACACACGCCTGACACCCGTAACAAGCTGCCACTTAACGCATTTATTTGAATTGCTTGTAACGCCCGATTTCCTTGCCAGCTTTAAATCTTCCTGGCTTCTTACTTAAGGAGCAAGGGTGACACTAAGCTCAACGAACATTCGACCGGTCCCCATTGCCGAAGTGACAAATAGCGGTCGCCTTTTCGAAAGCAGGTTCCTCCCCCCGCTTTTCGACGTTCCAGTAAAACATTTTCTCATTTACATAAATTATGTTACGCGCGCACCGAATTATTATGAAGGAGGGGAAGAGAGCTCAATATTGTGTAACGTGAAAGGAATGTTTTGATCAAGAAAAGCCAGTGAATAGGACTTAAACAGCAGCAGGGTATATGGAGCTTGAATTCTGGGCGTTCGTCGTTTCGGGAGCCTATACTTTGTCATCAAATAGTCCCATTATCATAAAATTCCGACTTGAGTAGTTTTGTATTGCAGCTTCCGCTTCCAGCGTACAAACTTTGTTGAAAACCCAAAAAACTAACATTTCAACTTCAGATTCGATGTCGACACCCATCACCGCGTGAGTGTTAAAATTGGCGACAAAATGGATTTGATCTGTCCGCGGTACGGCGACGAAATGGATCACAACGATCACATGTATCACCGCATTTACCAAGTCGACGAGGAGTCATTCCGGTGAGTTATTTGCTATTTACGCTACATTAGGAGCACACACACTGCCACAAAATCAAAATGACAAATTAGCCCACTGCAACACACTGCAACACACACAGTGCAACCAAAAAAAGAAACGCAAAAGGCCATTCTCAAGACGTAAACTCAATTTCAGCTCTATTGGCTCCTCTTTTTCGGCCCGTTCTAAATTGAAACACACTGTCCGTTTAACGTCGACTTAGCGTGATTGATAACATTCAAGAATGGATTTCGGTTCCATGTTCAGAAAATTAAATTTTTCTCGATTATCATCTCCTTTCTAACTTGGCGGCGGCGGTGCCATCACGTCTGACAAAAGGCGCTCAACTAAATCAAATTTTTAAGGAGCGTAAAATTTCGAGACCCAGGCCTTCTTCAGTCCCTAATTTGAAACGGTGTGATTTTCTACCGCCACTGACAGATTCTGTATTTCACGTTAAAGCGATTTAGCTTCACTCTAATTTTTGAACGCCCGAATATTATACCGCAAATGATTTAATCCGGCGCATAGGGTTGAATAGGACCCATAAAACCCTTGTTTTCAGCATAATTCTTGTGTGTGCGCATGTGTGTGCTTGACAAGACAGGCACATTACCACTTGTGCCGATTGTATCGTGTTTTCGAACACTGATTAGAACACTACACGTAGTATGAATCAAGAGCATCCGGGGACGTTTTTTTCAACTTCAAAAAAATTCTAAAACTTTGCCTCTTTAGTAACTGTGACGCAAGCAGAGGAAAACGACTCATCGATTGTAACAAACCAGAACAAGAGAAGAAGTACACGGTTTTGTTCCAGGACACGAACCCGTCGCCCTATGGACTCGAATTCACCCCCGGAGTCACCTACTACTATATCTGTAAGTAACCGCAATGTGTGAAATTGAATCATCGGGTTTTGGTAATGAATGTGCGTTGACCTACAAGAATATCAGTTGTAAGTATAAATGACGTGGCGTCGGTAATCACTGATAAAGAAGTGACCACCGAGCGCTCACTTTATAAATCATCGCTTATCTCCGTGCAATATTAGCTCTCAGTTTCTTTCGTGGTTTGTTCCCTCCTTCTCTCGGCAAGATTTTCTTCGATTGTTTTAAAATGTTTATTACGCCTAGATTTGACCCACAACAGTGCCTGTGTGGCACTGTGCTCGTTGTTTGAGCTCGAAAAACGTGGTCAATTGACCTCAAATTCGATGTTTATAACTTTTTTCACTCGTATTTGTGTATATGTACCACCAATTGTTCCCACTTTGTACAAGTGAACCGTTTTGATCAAAATAAAGGGCTACATTGTTGTGTACCTCAAACAATTCAGGAGAACAGCACCACTACCATTCGCCAACTAATACTTTCCACACAGGGCCAGACATTTCTTATTAGATCTGTCCAACATGCCCACCAACACACTTGCACCACCATATATCACACAACGACTACGTCATTCGTAGCCATGGTTCAAAGCAAGTGGCACCAGTTCAAGCGTATGACATGGCGCTTGAAAAATAACGATGATTTCAGTGGGGCCCGGTTAACGGGATTTGGTGTAACGACACCGAAAAACACCACCATCTTTCTCTCGCCTAAGTATTTTAATTGGATTGGTGTACACAAAATACACTCACCTAAAGCAAAATGCGCCAAACGCAAAAAACGTAGCCTTTTTAAGTTATGCGAACGGGATGCGCCAAAATAGTAAATGAGGTAACCTCTTACTATTGGGGTGTCAACACAATCCAAAAAACTCTTTTTGCGAAAATCTGATTTCACGGCATTAGGTCAATGCCATTTACATTATCTCTCGATTTGCTGTTGCGCGATCAAAAAGCCACTTTTAACAATTCACTTTAAAGCAACGTCATCCGGCCTCGACCTAGACGGACTCCAACAAACCACCGAGGGCGGTTGCCGACACAATAATATGAAGCTGGCGATTGAAGTACAGGGTAAGTGTTTTCGACACACGAACTTTCACCGTTCGCTTGTTGGCCATTATCGTACATATCGGGTCCGATCATCACGATCCGTTCGATTATCCCATGTTTCTAAATTCATTAGTACTGTGTGTGTGTATACTTTGCTTCCTGTTTTGGTGTTTTAGGTTTATGCTTAGATTAGCCCCATTGCGCACATTTCTTCATCTTCATCGCGACGTTTACACATTGTCAACTTTTTAGGGCCACCTGGCCAATGCAATGTACGGTTTATGAGGGCCGCTTATTAGCCACACACAAAAAAATATGATCAGCAAACATTGAGTTGACATTTTCAAAAGTTATAACCACTTGAAAAGTCGCTTACTCGCCCCCAAAAAAACGCTCATTTAGCCGACCCTAATTTGACCCAGACGATCGGTCCGCTGATCGCCATAAAACATGACGCCAGGGCCGATTTTATTACACGCGAGACCACCCAGGCACCAAATCTCATTTAAACTTTTTTCTGGTTGATGATTGATAAATATTTAATCTTTTGTAAAGTGACATTTCAACGCAATTTTCAACACACAGACAACGTGCTCATCTGCATTTTGATAACGCAAAGCAAAAAACTTGCTGACGCTGTCACACAGCAACAAACACATGCACACCACAATTACTAAGTTATCAAGTGACAGCACGCACACATATTCTCGTCTGCTTTTCTATTTGCACTCATTCGTATCAGGCGTCAAAATAACATGGCGGAACTACACTTTCACACTATTGGGAACTAAACGAAACAGGTTCAACGCAAGGTGATCATGGCGGTTCATGCTCCGGTTAATGCGAAATTTCTCGGCATGTCATTTCTGGTTGCCAAAGATGCCTAGCGGTTCCTAACTTCCGTATAGTGATGATGTGTTTCCTCATTTTGCCTCGTAGTAGTGCGAAGGCAAAACTTTGTCGTCTCAAATCCGGGCCTATCTATTGTCAGAGGATTTGTTTCTTCGTTGGCCTAGTATTATAGGCCCGCAACCTGACAATTGACTCATCTTTTTGCAGCCTGTTCAATTGAACACGGACTCATGTTGTTCGAGGCCAAAACTCGGCAGTAATTGATGGGTTAACTTGTCTGCTTAATTTATAAGTTTTCGAGCTTAGAATCTCCATAATAGTCACTTTAAGCCGGCCATTTGGTGGTTGTGGTGTGAAGAAGACTAGACCATCTTGGATTGCCAAGTTTGACAATATCACCCAAGCAACATAAGTTTCATGCGTATACACACTTGAGTGATAAAGCAAAAGTAGCGTTCCACAAAAAAGGTTGCCTGATTGGGTCACCCAGCGCCGCCAACTTCTCGAGTACTTAGAAGCCACAAGCGATCGTCTTTGGTGTTGTACTGAGATCGCCTCTGATCCATTCCACATCTCATCTCGTCAGATTTAATTTCACGGGCTCGCGCGTGTGTGTTAGCCGTAATGAGCCTAGTAGTACGCTAATCAGCATATGTACGAATATATAACTAGCGTCGTTTATGAACTACTGCCGCCACACCCTTAATTTCGACTCTTGGATTTAACATTACACATTTTCAGAAGAAGAAATCTACATTGCCAACGAGCAGCCCGTCGACTATCCAACTGAAGCGGAAATCACCTCACAAATAAGTAAGTTATCACTTGAAGACTCGAGCAAATGAAACTCGACATCGAGTGGGCATCTCGAATCCAAATAGGCTTATCAAGATCAAATTCTTGGGTTAAATAATGAACCATAGCCCTAAAAAGGATGGATCACGTGTACATGTCAATGTCACCGGATATATGGGGCAAAAACAACAGGGGACGCGCGAGTAGAGCGTGTGTAGAAGCGTGTAAACATGGAAAATATTTATAAAAGTTGCAATATTAATTCAAATGCACTTATACCCATTTAGACCACACATTGTTTGGCTTACCAAGCGTGTTCAGCATCACTTTTGACAAGTTGTTTGCCTTTTTCCGCATCAATTAACAATTAGTGATGGTACCGACCCCAACAAGCGAATCTTTATTTGACCTTGCAGGGGGGTCGGTGGTGGTCTAAACGATAAAACAGTTTCCGCCTTCCGATAATTCTGCATTTGCATATAGTTTCAGCCTCAAAGAGGACCTTGAAACGTGAATCTGGTTAATATTTATGCAGATTTGGCGCCGAAATATTGACGTACACTTCACTAGATGATGATGTTACACGCCTCTTTTTGATACCAAACCCAAGATAACCATCTAAGAAGTTCTAGCGTTTTTCAACTCGGCGACTCGGCATGCTTGTTTGATGTTTTCAAGTGGTCAGATTAACGCGATTGTTAGTTTTCTTTCATTCGCAACTCTATAATCTGAAGTCTTCGCCGTTTTCGCCATCACATTATGCGCCCGGCTAAAAAATGGGTCACGGCGAGATATATTTCGAAATCCCACTTGAGCCGCGTCTACTACCCCTCAACCTTTTCGAGACTCTCTACTCACTATAATCATCTCGTCGACGATCTCTCTCTGCCACTCACTTTGAAAATGACACAAACAAAAATAACGTGCAAATTTTATACATAACAACCGCCATGACCGGTGGTGTGTGTGTGTTCAAGGTTGATTAAATTCAAACAACGTGAGTCACAATGACCGCATAACACTACCGAACCACTTGTTTGTTGTTCTGCTAACCTCTCATGATCGGCGGTCGACATCGGGTGTACACGTATCAATATTTTATTCGTTTTTTTCGACCAGTTTACCGTAATCCGTGGGTTTGTTGGCTTTGGATCGCGTAGTAGTGTAGTCAAGACGTAAGACATCGTCTAAAACAGTGTCTCGGATAAAGCGATTAACGTGACCGGAAGGATCTAGCCATTGACCGTTTGTTTTATATGCCATTACCCTAATCATTACCCGTATCTCGACCTTAACCGTCACTTAAAACCAACGACTAAACCGTCTTTTCAGTTTCGAATATTGCCGATGATACGACGCCGGGTTCGCTGTTGATGGGCGTTGGATTGGGCGCGTTTGGCGTTCTTCTACTTGTCCTCATTATTCTTGCCGCGCTGCGACTCTACAGGTAATTGGCAACACCTCATTCATGCTGTTTTTCGTCAATAGAGAAATGATCAAAGGAGAGACTCCAGTAGGCCTCATCACCACCTCAACTCAATCCATCATGATTATTTGTTTTTACGATATTATATAAATAGGCCCATTGTGGCGGTTCAATAATCACTAGTGATCGGTCACCTCAAAACCATATTTCTTTTGGCCCAGCCATTTCTTCCCATGGGGCCGCCTCGTATAACCAGGCCGTTGGTGGCTACCACATATATCATTTTTGCATGAATAACGCCACATTAGTGATTATTAATTACGAGCCAATAACTCCATTAAAATTGCACGACCCTTATACTATCTTATTCTTTGTTTCTTTCTCAACCATCGACTAGCACATAGATCCTAATCTAACTTTTTTTTCAGAAAACGACATCCAAGCAGCGATAAAATGCTGTACATGTCCCCAGTCGACGTCAGCCGCGTTCCCCTCCCCGTCCATCCCGTCGTTGACGTCAAGGGCCCCATGGTGACCCAGGGCGTCCAGGGCACGTACCATGTCGCCCACCATGGAGCTACGCACCAGGCCTCGCCACCACCACCGTACGGCATGAGCTACACCACCCTGGTCCCGTGCAACATTCACCCAAGCCAAATGAACTTGACCCACGACAGCCAATCGGATCACTCGACTAATCACTCGTATTTGACGCGGGACTCATTTCCAATCCACAATGGTGATGTGTGCGAAGTGTGAAGCGCTTCTACCGACCAAACCAGTGATCACTTCGTTCAACACCACTCTTTCTTCAAAAAAAAAACTCGAACAAAAATCGACCAGAACCTAAACTATTCAACTCCGTTGTTTGCTGCTGTTGCAACCTCTGCTCGATTCGGCCCTCTCTTAAATAATGTGATAGTAGCCGGGATAGTCACTTGTTAAAGTGGTTAACTCTATATACTCTAGTGGTAGGTCACATCCAAAAAAACGTGATCGTCCAGATCGGTTGATGCTCGTTTGACATCACTGTTTAAATTAAATTTGTCTCACTAGAAAACTGTATGCGCAGTTTGAAACTGCTCGCACTCACTTGCTGTGACACGCACTGCACACACACACATACACCACTACACTATACATCATCACCGTAGCTAACACCGCCAAATAAGCACAGAGAACGAGCGAGCAGAGCGTAGAGCGTCACACAGACACCAATTGCATATTTTAACAATTACCCAACCCGACCAAACGGGGTTACCGTTTCTCTACCACTACCCCGGGTCACACACAGACACACCGAAACACACAAAATTACGCACGAATTACCGTATGTATGAACAAAAGAAAAACCTGTACATTTATATATGGCTGGGGATGACCAGTTTTCAAATAAACTATCGAAACTAAAAAATTGAATGTCTAAATCAACGTGGTGGTGCAGTGGTCGACGCGTTCTTTTGTTGTTTGAGTCAGAAATGCACATGTTAACAAATGAGATTTAAACTGATCGAAACTGTCAAGAGTGTCCTCTTTTTCACATTTATTCTGGCGTCACTGTGACTCTCCTAGTCTGTTCTAATTTTTGCATGATCTGGGTGGTCGATTGTGAGTCTCTCGAATCCAGTAGTAGCCGTTGTAGTAACGGAGACCGTCTTTCTATATCTAACTTGATTTAGCAACAAATAGATGCCAATTCCAATGGGTGATTCCAACGTTTACATATTAATCATTTTCGCCCACTCTATGTAGTTAATTTGTCCTCATTAATTGCCCCCGTAACATATACTGGTAATTATGGATTTGATTTGCTCACTAATACGAATGAAACTTGGTTATCGTGAGGATAGCCGAGGGGGCTAGTTCTGTAATCCAAAATAAAACGAAACAAAGTGTGAAAACAGTTATGTATGTTACCGTTGAGGCCTGACCGTGTGGTTATGTCGCATTCGTTGAAACGAGTACGTAAACTTCATCTACGCGGAATTACGATCTTTTTGGTCGAATTCCATCTTCTCATTCGAGGCGACACGAAATTGAGATGATTGGGAGGCGAATTCTTCTTACTTACTTCGATGATGGTGGTGGTGGTGGTACAACAAAATCAAATTTGACCAGCGATTTGGGAATGGAATTTATAGTGAACTCGACTTAGTCCAAAAAACATATATAACGGGATACAAGTACGTGGCATCGTCGACACCGGGTTAGTGTTAGAATGTGTCAAGAATTACGACTACGTTGAGTGTCACAAAATGGAGGTGGTGGTGGAAAGTGGAGCGTTTTTCAATGGAAAGTGGCCGTAATGTGACTGATGCCTATCAACGAACAAAAGTAAAGTCACGTTATGGTGTGTCAAAATATACTTTTCATAACGAGCCATTTCCACCGTGTCGTAATTGATTTCAGCACTTGATGATAAGGTCTCGGTGCTGGGAGTTGGGGAGTAGTTTTTCTCTGCATGCTTTGAATGCCAAATCGACAACGTTTTTCTCACCGCAAATATTTACCAATTTCAACTCTTCTCTCAGAGAGCTTGATGTTCAGTGTGAAAACATGCCTTTTGGCTGTCAGGGGCCAGGCACCACCGCACCACCACGCAGAGGTCAACTCATTTCTAAAGTGGAATCATACGATAAAACGGCCACACTATGTTACATATATTTGTTCAACTCCCCGTTTACTTGATCGAGAGTTGACTTGCTGGGCCGACATTCTGGCGAATTATCAAACACCTAATCTACTCTAATACTTAACCAGGTAACCTTTGAGGTTGAGGCCTGGGTACGCTTGAAAAAAACTACGACGGCGGGAGCTTATTGTCGAGAAAATAAACTCTAAGTCAACATTTAGCGCCGTGTTATCCGGGTTGTTATGCATAACTTTTTTGTCAAAGATGTTCTGAACATTATCAAGCGGCGGTTTTTGGACTCCAACTCAGCATTCGATGTCGATGTTCCATGCGGTTAGATGTCTGTTGTAAGGTCGAACTTATTCTAATATTGATTATAGAGTCGTAATGGCGCAAGTGATGTGTGTATGATTTTAATTGGAAATTACACATAAATTGGCGAATAGTGGACGAGTCAATTAAATATTACAATAACCAGTACCGCTTTCTTTTGTCTTTTTTCCAAAATTGGGTTCAATTGAAGTCACGCCGAGCCGAGACTCATGTTACTGATAAGAGAAACATGGTTGAATGGCACACACGCACACACACCGTTTCGCCTGACGACTTTTTGGGCCAACCATGTCAGTTTGATGTAATTGTCATTTAGTTCAAAAACATTCAGAAAAAGGTTGGAAACACGCAACTGGTACGAAATATGCATTCAAACATATTGCCGCCTCCAATGTTACATATATATATATATTGAGTCGACGTGGACACCGCTTCAACTATTCAGCCCCCTTTGGTTAGGTATAGCATGTTTCCTAACATATATAAAATAGTTAGAATAATGGACTTTAGTAACTCAACATTTTCAACACAAAGCACCTAACCAGTTACGCCAAGCGTTTTATCCTAAATTAACGCACTGTTTGTCGCCCAAATCGCATCAACTGAATTGGTCACTCACTTGATTATTTTACTGTCGTACTGTACTTGGGAATTGAATCAGATTTATGTGACCCAGATAGAAAATCTGAATCTGTTAAGGTTGCGCACCATCAAATTCCGGAAACTGCCAAGTTCATGCCATCAAAAATCACGGGCAATGGTAGATTTTGTTTGTTCAGTCAACATTATGACAACCTGTACCTCACTCGTTCCTGTTCACATATGAGCCCGAGATTATCTTTAGGTTGTTTTTTGAATGTCAGACTTTGCTTGAAATTGAGTGAAAACTACTGGTCTAGGGAAATGTTCAAAACCGTTGTTTTTATATTCAATTTAACGTTTTTATGTCGTACTTTATCAACCCTAACTGAGTGACCCAGATTAAATCCTTCTTAAAGATAATCAAGCACTCTCTGCATAAAACGGTTGATTCAGTCACTTTTCCTTTACTTTTTCGAAATAGGTTGTTTTCACTGTGGGGTTGGATCACCCAACCACGCAGATGTCCGTTTCCCAGTTTTTAAAGTTATTTTCGTTATTTGACCACGCTGCGAAAACAGTTTCAGTCAAAAGGATCGCCAATTCGAACGACTCCGGCTCGGAGTTTTTCTGTTTGGTGCTGAACACCACCAAAATCATCTAATTTTGAGGCGCAAATCGTGTAAAGAGCTACGTTTAGAAATATTCGTGTCACTAAGTGCTTGAAATTCAGAACAAATCGACCATTTTTTTGAAGCTCGTTAAAAAGAATGGGCGGCAGCGAACACCAAATGGTGTAAAGAACGTGGCGCGGCGAGTCGATGAATGAATGCGCCAAGCCAGGGTGAAGTATGTACAATAATGAAATTCCAGCCGGGTGGCATTTTGCAGTGAAACTGTCTAATCACTCCACTAACACACACATACGCAGCGTCATTAGGGGCCAACACGGTCGAAAGTGATTTGGCACCTCAACCGAAATAACTGCAAAACGCGACGTAACCAACGTTTAGAGCCCCTTTTTTCTACATTTACATCAAAGAGCGAAATACACAATGACCACTAACTCACAAAAGTGGCGCTGCAATTTGTAAATACGAAAAACTGTGTATTTATAGCCGGTACTCGATTGAATTGCGTACTTGAAATCCAACTCATCACAAATTTGTTTGACATATTCCCGAACGATGACACTAGAAAATAAAAATTGTGAAAAATTCCTTTGGTTAGCAGTCGGCGAGAGGTGCACTCAGTTCGGTGTTGGTGGTGGTGGTAGGGCGGGTCGGTGGCGTGTTCCATCCGGGAACTGTTCTGTTGTTGACCACAGGCATCCAACATGGATCGGGAGTGTGACAGCAGCGCGATCAGAGAGTGACAAGTGAAGAAAAGAAAAACTCTATAACACGATTATGGTGTTTGACGCTGACGACATGATGAAAGAAGCTTTATTTATCTAATAATACATGTTATGAAGAAAGGCGGCCTTATTTCCTTTTTCTAAACAACACTCACTGCCAACACCAGCAGCGGTAACAGTCCCTCCTAAATGACCTAATTATAAAATTTTAACTGTTTCAAATACAAACGCCAAAATTGTGCAGCCACTGCATCACCACCACAACCATCGCCGTTGCTCGCATTGTTATGAAATCGGTGACAGACATCCGTCTCGGGCCCTATAGTAACGAAACAGTTATGAACTCTATGTCAAAACTTAAACAAGCATGTGTATTTGGTGTAAAAGACCGATGCAATGATTGACCTGTGTATGTGTGTGTGTGTGTGTTTGACCCAGTGCCTATATCTTACTAGTGCGGCTGGTTCGATGTCTTGTCGACATCTCTTATCAGTACCAATTAGCCATTTCATGACATCATCTCCTCCCTTTTTCAAAGATTGGTTCAAAGTGGTTTCCGCCCTTGAGTTCATGTCATACTAATCGTCATGCATGGTAAACGTAATGTCGGTAGATTTTAGACTCACTTTATTCACCTAATATTTATACCTTGGTTTAAGTGGGCCCGGGTGGTTAGTCAAACAACTATTCATGCCCGTGGAAGAAGAATGTTTCGAATGAAAAATCCAAATTTGAGCCACCACGGCAGAAATGTGGTCCCTTTTTTCATGCGCGTCGTTAAATATTAGCGCATTCTTGTTCTTTGGCGGAGGGTTTTGAGTTGGCAGCGAGGATGTCGACGGCATATGACGGTTACAACCGCTACTTTCACTTGCTCAGCATCATAGTTAACAGTATAAGTGGTTTGTCAGGACGATTATATAACGCGATCGCAAGATCGTCGCAAGTCGAGAATTAGCGCATTTCTTCACATAACTACACCCCCACAATAGTCATCTCGAGTCGTGGTCAGCTGGACGGAATGGCGTATTTGCATATATCATAACTGCCACTGCACTGACTATGTTGCCAGGCAAAACACACGGTGCCGCTGAGATCGATTCAGGCGTAGTTTGTTGTGATAATACCGATTGAATATAAACTATCGATTTTTTATTTAATTCGATTTGTTGTAAATCATCAAAAAATCAATCTTTCTTTTCTTGATCGAGGCACCAACAACATGAGTTGGGTAATGATTGGGCTTCCGACAGGATAACACGCATTCTAAATAGTAGTAGAGGAAACATCGAATTGATACAAATTGCTTGTCAATGCGCATCACTCAAAAAAGATGCGGTGACTTCGTCGTAATTCTGCTTTCGTTTTGCCAATGCCAAAATGTAAAGTGTATAATAATCTCGTTCACCTAAACTTACACAAGTCCGACACCACGATAGGTGACAATTTTATCATTTTGACGCCAAAATGCTCATTTTTGTGTAATGTAATACACATAATCGATATCATAACTACACGCTATCGTAACTGCCATTTTTCACTTTCAGCATCACCCAGTTTAACCTGGTTTACCAATCACTCGTTTTTTTCGGACGGAAAGTGGATCGCGCGTATCCGTATCTATGAGAGTTCAAAAGTCAAATGAATGCAATTATTATCAGTCGGGGCCCCCGGTAATTGAGCCGACTCTCCCTACCACCGCCATGATTAGTGTCCCCTGACTGTCTTATCACACTAATTTTATTTCTTCGAGCCCCTCTCACGTAGCACCACAGATTTCGACATTTAGACCATCCTAGCGTCAGTCAGAGAGGTTGACAATGTGTGTGTGAGTTAATGTGAAATCTGGTTGCTTGACATTTGGCTTTTCTGCTCTTATCGGTTCAATTTATCATCTATCTGAGTACACAACAAAGCAATAGTTGACATTTTTCAACATCCTAATCTGAAAAGTCAACCCGGGATGAAAACGTTCGAGTGAGAGCAACGTCTGGAAAAAGGCCAGCAAAAAAATCTAGGTTTGAAAGGGCGTTGATATGGTGTTTATGACAATGATGCGACGGACAATGATAGCAGCTATCTCTGCCGTAATATTCGAGCCAATTTCTAATTTCAAGTTTGCGTGGTAGCAACATACACACACAAAAATCCGTCGACAATACACTGATATACAATTGGCGCATAGTAGATAACGAAACGCGAAAATGAATATCGATCATTCTAAGCTGAAGATGTTCGTCTCTCGTTTTTCGGTTCAAGTCAAAAGGCGGAAATGGCTATTCTGCATTAAGTTGGTGGCGACATGATGTCAAGTAACCACTCAACGGTAGTCGAAGTATTATACAATGACGCGTCTACAATCAGAGGAGAACTTATGCAAACTAATATCAACCAGGCCCTCAGAGCGTTGAATATTCGCGCAGCGTTCAAACAAACTTTAATCCTTATAGCAGTAAACAAGTGTAACACTCTCCTGGTAAGTTAACCGACTTATGTGTGAATAAAGTACCCCTGAAACTGGTGACATTGTGACAACAAACATGGGTTGGGGGTTGGTTACTCAAAAAGGACACATATTTATAAGCATTTCAGTACTTTTGGAGCTGCTCCAAAATTCAGTCAACTGGCATTCGACGGTTTTAGTAGTAGTGGCCGTACTGAGAACGAGGAGGTTAATCCGCGCGAGATGGTGAGTCCTTTGAACTGACAAACGCGACAAAGTGAGCTACTGACACGGAACAAGCGGTAAGCCAAAAATGGCTCGGCAATGGCACCAGCTGTAGTTGTGCCATTTCGTTTTTCAATGAACGATGAACACAACCTCGAAATCCCGTTTGTGAGCCGACCCCATGTCTTGTCACGGATTGACCTGGGCATTAGTCGGTGCCGTGCGAACCCGTTCACCTTCTCAATTTTACGCAATCGTCACTCACTAGGTCCTCCGTACCGGCATAACTCGGTTTTAAGGACGCCTTACGTTACCAATACTGCGTCATGTATTTATATACATCGGGATGTCGTTTGGGAACTAATTAAAATTTTTACCATTTTGCACCACTGCTGACTCTTTAATCGGTCTTCCATTGAATAAGTTCAATTTGTCAGCACGGGCCAGCGAAAACCGAACACCTAAGTGGACTGCACTTCCAAACGAAGAAGATAGTCACTGACTGCTTATTGTGCCAATATTGGGTCCACTTGGATGATACCCACTTTTGATGAATGAGCTGGACTGTTTTATTTCAACGAAACGAGATAGATAAAGTATTACCAAAATCTGCGTTCCGAAATTTAATTGTTCGAAATATTTATAACACGTCTTCTAAAACATACGTCGACGAGCCCAGTGTTTTCGGTACACGATAACACGGCCAGAATTCACTACCACTGTCTTCGGCGCCGCATGAAAGGGGCTCGAAATCAGAGAGTGAATGTCCAATTTGAAGGCATGACGGCACCGTTGAAAATTGTACAGGAAGCCGACTGCATCCGTTCACGTTCACACGTCGCCCTTAGCGCGAAACAAAACTCAGAGTGTGTTTAGTTGAATCAAACAAAACAATGCCATACACGTCAGGCACACACGCACAAGGGGAGCGCCAAAAGAACGACTAATTAATTATCAACTCAGCAGTTGCTTACACGCCAAATATTATGAGCTGCGAAGGGGTGTACAGGGAGCGAAAAATGACAAATGTTGGCAGTTTTCTAACCCTCCGCAATAACCATTTTGATCGTTCATTATCACCTATGTCAATAAATTTGTCGTGGTGGTGGCAGTGGTAGTGGTGGTTATAGTATTGAGTCGACACAGCCAAAAAAACCATCATCCCCGGAAGCGCCATTCATTACCGTTTTTATCTTTGTTGCATTAAGATGTAGCTGGGCTGGGTCTAGTTGAGGTGATAAAACGACTTAACCACGATCAGGTCCAGGCGTTTTCTAAAATTTGTGAACATAAGTATATCAACAGGATTTGGTGCGTTTACGGCAAGCCGGATTTTACCATACTTGCTCAGATTTGTCATGATAATAGATGAAAACGTGGCCGTAGAAGCCTTCAATCATGAAACAAAAAATGTAGCATATAGTAACCATGACATAAAATCTGTCCAAATGTCGTTTGATAAAAAAAAGTAGGCAATTGGCGAAAGTGGTGTTATCGCGATAAAGCTGTCAAGACATATAGATTGAAGGCAACTTTAGAACGTGTGATTCAAGTGGCTGATAAATTGGATCATACATGAGCTGTAATGCAATAGCAGTCAGCTGGCTAATAAATCGTGACTCACGATTCTTGAGTCGCCATATTTTGCAGTTTATGTCAACTTGACGGCAGTCAAACGCACGGACGTGCTTGATTGTGAAATGTTGATGGGTCTTATTTTCGTCAATAACTGTAAATGCCCTTTACTTAGGTGATAAGCTGCATTGAGTCATCAATCATGTGCCTCGAGTAGTACACTGTATGAACTAGTCTCTCAACTAAACCAGCCAAAAAAGAGTGAAAGTGACTAGTAATGGATGAAAATCTGGAATACACCGAACGCTCACAGGAAACACGGCCCGATTGACGATTAAAGTGGTGAACACTCGAGTGATAATAACGGGGCGTTTTAAGAATAGTAAACTCGATCCAATTAAGACTTATTGCAACTTGACAACGGCAGATACAACGACTTATAACAACGATACCAGTGACGAAGCACTTGATGATGAGGAGGAGACGATGGATATCTGTAAAGGGCTTTGATCGCGGCGAACTTTTAAATTTACTCGAAAAAGCAGTTTTTTCATCGCGATCCTAAATTTATCCTCCGCAACCACAGACTTCGCTGATTTGGCCGAGCCGGACTATGCCACGATGGTAAATGATTTAGACTGTGCTGATGTACTAGGCGAGGTTGACATTGGTGATCGCAGCTTCTTCGACCTACCACAAAGGTACTATCTCGAGTTGTGTGAACAGGAACGCCACTTGAGGCTGCGAGACAGTAAATCTCTGTGGTTCATGTAGACACTAAAGTTCGCCAAAGAGGAGAAATCAATGAGAAGTAGCATGTAACATGCTGCATGTTACTTACTTCCACGGAGTAACTACGGTGACAAGACGACACTGCTCTAACTAGGTTCTCTAAAACTTTCCACGAGTCACTGTCAACAGGGTGGTCACTACTGTATGACCTCGATTACATAATCCGTCACTATAACAAAAAAGACTGTAATTCTTCCAGGGAAATGCACTCGACCCCCGAGCCCCACAACTTCGATGACTATCATCTTGACGATTGGGACTTTTCAATGGGCGGTCGTGTTCATCTTGATTCGACATCCGAAACCGTCGTTGGCAGTCCAACTGAACACATTACTGGTTGGGTTGTCTTCTTTACGAAGTATTTAATTGACCATCAACATCAGATTTGATCCATCAACTGTCGGCGCATCCTGACGATTGTCGAAATAATATTGAGGAAACCGTCGTGCCAACTAACTCACCGCCAAATGTGATGGCGCAAGTTCGTTTTCCGCAGCAAACTTATCGTACAGTATATGGGCAACATGGAGACAAAATTATCTTCTCAAACACACTGCCAACAAATGGACAGTATTTGATAGCAACGATAGGTACCTTTGTCAAGAAAATTCAGTACTTAAACTCATTTACAAAGGCGATAATAGCTACACGCAGCCAACATATACAATCCAAACGAACAACAATCGAAAGGGCGACATAAATCAGGTAGTGCATGGAAAACGAAAAGTCAACCAGATTTTGAGGCGACAAATTCTAACCAGAATCAGGGAGACCTCGTCAGGTAAAACTCTGACGTTGGTTTCTTGCGTTGCATTTCGCCTTCTTATCAAAAACATTTTTCATTGTAGGACTCGAAATGGACGAATACAGTGTTGATTCAACAGTCGGTGGAGCCGATCCGAAGTGACTTGGATTCAATTAAAGTTTCAAGCGTTTTCCATGTCGAAGATTGTTTTAAAAATCCAAATGAAAGTGAACCCCGTGCCGTCAAAATACGACTCACCACAGACAACTAAACATATACATACCTAAAATACACACTACCAACACTCAGTTTCAGGTGCCATCAACTAAAAAATGTAGCGAAGATGCTTCACTGTGCCACACACACACTACAGGACAATATATTCCATCGAAATAAAAACTCTTCATAAGGTGACACACATGATGACTAAAAGCCCGTCGCCGAATACGCGCGCCGGGCGGTGGAGGAGCACTGGCAATGACGTCAGCGTGAGTGGCGTTAAACACTACTATTATCGGCTAATTTTTGACGATAATGAAAATTCATTTATTTTTTCTTATCCAGTTGGTAGCGGCCACTACTAGCCCCTTGGAGAGAACGGCATCTGAGTATGAAAGTGAAACTGTCCAGGAGCGGTATAACAGTTATGCCAAGCAAGGTAATGTCAAGTTAGAAGATCTGGATGAGAACACGCGATTTGTGTTCTTTCGCGATGATCCGTTCAGGCGTTTGTTGGCGCGAACTAATGATTGGATGAACTTTATGACTTTAGGTTTAACATAAAATACAAATTTACATATA
>SCLD01093437.1:0-12368 GCA_004367895.1 Oikopleura longicauda | reverse complement strand
TAGTAAATTTTGAGCTAAAATCAATGATAATTCAAAATTGTATATCGAATTCCACAGTAGTATAAAATAAGGCTTATGCTATCAAAATATGTATTCTAGATCTATTTGATCGAAAATTTTCAATATAAGCAATATATTGATTGAGCAATATATTGCTCGAGCAATATCAATATCAATATTGAGTTTTCGAAAATTGCAATATCAATATCAATATTGAGTTTTCGAAAACTGCAATATAAAATTGAAAATCAGATTGATTTGTATCCCTGGATACAGCATCAGGTTCCAAGAGGCACTTAATGATGAGCCTTTTGCTAGTTGGTGTCATCGAACCGAACCCGTCTCGAACGACGTGGCCAGGATGATCCTCAAAAATTTTTCCAAATGTGGAAAAGTCTATTTCAATAGTGAAGGTGAAATTCCCGATGAATTACCTTGTTGGTATTTCATATCAAGGTCTAGTTCCTAAACAACATTTTACATCATAAGTCTAACTATCTCTATGAGTATCTATGTATGGTATGATACCTTAAACTAATCCTTTACTCTTTATACCGTCTCCTACCGTACTGATATCCTGCATCGTAGAACAACCCTGGGTCGTTAGTCCAGGTATAATTCTCACAGTGGTAGTAGTAGTAGTATCTCTTTATTATCAGTAAGATAAGATGTGTTTTTGATATGTAGGAAACGCAGTGTTATATACTCAGTACTTCTAGGGCGACACGGGGCACACTATAGTATAGCGCCGGCGGCGTAGAGGATGAGGAGTCGATAATCTGGAAGAGGATCCTCCTCCTTGTCTGTATGATAGAATGTATGACAGTAGTGTATAAACCCTTAGGTTGCAGTATGCGATCTATTACATCATTTCATAAGTCTAACTATCTTGATGAACTGTCTAACTGTCTTGATGAGACACTGTAGACTATATTGAGAGTTTATTAAATGGGCATATCTTGGGTGAACAAAGAGTTAACTGATCAACTGATAATAGAGTTTATTCTATCTGGGGGGTGAACTATTAGTAAACTGTAGATATAAAGGAGAAGGGATGTATTTATATGTTCAACTCAGTAGTGGTATTATTTGTAAAATCAGATCTGTTAATAATATACAGGTGTTTAATACTCAGCAGCTCTAGAGCGACAAGAGACACACTATAGTCTAACATCAGTGTCGTTAAAGTTGAGGAGTCGGTTTTCTAGAAGTGGACTTTTCCTCCTGCCTGTATGATATGATATATGATAGTGTATAAACCCTTAGTTTTCTGCATGCGATCTATTATTTTTTTAAGTTACATGCTAGCCAATCTTCTAACCATATACAAGATACATTAAACAATAAAATATTTACTGACAGTGACGATTAGTGCCACGTGACTTATATAACGAGACAAGATTTCTCGCCACTTTTGGCGGTAGAACTTATACATATATAACCCAGGCTCGAGGTCAAAGTCATTCAGATTAAGGAAATGTTAAAATATCGTGAGATAGATTCGTCATTTTCTGGGATATGGAGAGTTTTTATAAGTGGATCATCATCGGCTGGTAAAACTTATTTTGCTCGTCAGTTACTTCAACATAATTTTATAAAATGCAAGAGAATTTATTACTTTCACCCTGATATCCAAGAAACGTTCCCGGTTGATTGGAAAAAACATCTTGAATTACCTATATGCTTCCAAGCTGGTGTCCCCAAAGAGGATGATCTTCTGTCCATGCCGCATAATTCCTGTATAATATTAGATGACCTTTATACACAGTGTTGTGCAGACCGTACTATAGACTATTTATTTCGAGTATTATCATCCAAGCGTAAACTACATGTGGTTATCATGACTCAAAGATATTTCGCAGAAGGGTCAAATGGCCTGAATATACGGAATAATTGTAACTATCATATTCTCATGAATAACGCTGATGAGCGCACAAACCACCGTGTGGCTAATATTATGGGTTGTAAGGATTCAATTAAAAGAGCCATTGAAATTAACTATCAAAAGCCATATCCATATATCTTTTTGGATAAAACGAATCAAGCACGGATAAACGGAGTTCAAGTGTATACTGATATCTTCGGAAAGTTTCCACAAGTGGTGATTAACTCCATGATATCATATTTAATTTCCGAATCTGATTTCAAAGCCAATTTTGAAAAAATCGACAGTTGCACAGCTGTGAAAAATGAAGACAAGGTCAAAAAATCACAATCCTCTTCCTTCGAAAATCATTCGGAAAGGGAAAACACCGACAGGTCAACCGGAAGTTCAATCGAAAATTCAACCGGAAGTGTTGACGGGTCACACAACGACAAAACAGAGTCCACAAACCCGACAACAGTTGGGAGACGAAAACAACGGTTCCACCAGCGAAAACATTTTACGCGGCAAGTTGAACGCATTATACACAGATATAACATCAAAACCAAGCTATAGTGCTAAGATAGCTGATTTTCTACGGGAGCATGACGTTCACGGTGTGTACAGAAGAATAATCAAAAAAACCTTCCCGAGAAGACGTGTTATTGCACGCTTTCCTTTCGAAATATTTATGGGTGACTTGCTGGAATATCCTCACTACAAATATCATAATAGAGGCTACAAATTTATTCTCGTTCTGATAGATTGCTTTACCAAAAAACTTTATACAGCACCGCTGAAAAGAAAATCCAAAGAATGTGCGGCTGAAGCGTTTGAATCAATATTTAAAAATTTTGATCAATATCCAATCAATATGGTCACAGATAAGGGTTTGGAATTCTATAATACCGAAGTCCAAAAAGTATTTGACTCGTATGGGATCAATCATTATAGTGTACCAACGAAAACGAAGTGGAAGGCATCTCAAGCTGAACGAGTCATAAGAACTATTAAATCTCGATTGGAAAAATACTTTCATGTCAATAAGACTACTAAATGGATCGATGTTTTGGATCAGTTTACAGCGAATTACAACGCGACGCCACACTCGAGTCATAAATTACCTCCACAAGATGTCTCTGATCTCAATCGGAATGTCGTATATAAGCGACTGTACCCAGACCAATCGCTCACAATCATTTGTAAATTAAAAAAAGGAGATAAGGTCAGAAAAATAAGAGATAAATCCTTATTTGAAAAAGGTTACACTGAAAATTGGTCACGTGAAATATACATGATATCATCGGTACGACAGTCAAACGCAGTTTGTTGGTACAAGCTTGAGAATCTCGCTGGTGAATCTCAAGACGGTATTTGGTATTACTATCAACTAAATCTTGTTGCTCGTGATGATAATTAATCTATATGGAAAAGTCACAAATGGATTTATAGAGTTTGAACCCGCACCTATATATTTCGAACACAGACAATGTGTTCAAATAAATGAACTGGTTATTCACTGGAAAAATAATGTGTCCAATATTCATGGACTCATATCTTCATCGATGATCGATCTTTCTCCGATAAATCCCAGACAACAATTAATTTTTTTTACACAATCAAACTCATCATCATTGCTTCACTACTCGCCTACGCAAACCTCCCGATATATAATTCAATGTCCGAGTCTTCAAGCTTCAGTCTTTCAAATACAACTTTCCAGACCAGAGAAAATTGAAAAAATTTATATTCAGCTAGAAATATCCAATGCGAGGAATAAGTAAGTCGATCCGCAATCGCTTTAAAATATGCAAAAAGAAAGTCCAAAGCGGTTCCGGGTTTTCCAAAAAGCATGTGGATTCCGACGCATACAAAAAGAAATCTACAAAACGAAAGCGAAAGCGGCTGACGTCTCGTCGACGAAAATAAATACATTTTTAAAATGTACTCCAAATTTTATCGGTTGCTATCCTGAAAATCAGCTTGAGTCTTTAATCATTAACTCTTTTCCATGTTATCTTATTGTCAATATTGATTCTGATAACTTACCAGGGTCTCATTGGATCACGATTGGTTTATTCCGTGATAAAATTGAAATTATTGACCCTCTCGGATTTTCAATCTTTAATTGGACTAGGGTTCCATGTGGACTTATGAATTTTTGTCACAAGTTCTCAGTTAATCGGAAAATACTTATATCAAAGCGGATTCAACCACGTGATTCTACTCTCTGTGGGTTTTACTGCATTTACTATATACTATATAGACAGTTTTTCTCTTTTCATTCTGTTTTCAAAGATTTCACTAGAAACTTAAGTGAAAACGATAAAAAATTAATAAAAAAATTTTCATATTTTTATGTTCATTCTATTTAAGACTAAATGTATAATGAAAATCGTGAAGAAAATGAGACAGTCGACTTCAAAGTCACGAAAAAATGCTATCCACGCATTAACAACGCAAACGTTCTCGAATTCATTTTCGAACGGGACCCGAACCTATTTCTCCGCAAAAATAAGATACAAATTCATGGCCGCTTTGACCTGGATGTTGGCTATGCTGTGGAAAATGGGTTTGCTGCCAAACTCTTTTCGATGCTGACCGTTGAGCTTAATTCTCAAGTTATAACAAAGAATCTGAATAGGTGACGTAATTAAAACAAATATGAAATGAATTTTTGATTTAGAGGAGAATTTTTTCTTTCCGATTATATAACGAAAATCGCAAACTTCGATGGTTCTATGGTTGATACTGGCTTCTACACTGAAGGGTATATCGATAATTACAACTGCGATTCTGCAGATTTCGAAGACCAAGGTGGCACGACCGTTGTGTTCAACCGTCAGTGGGGGAGACACAAAAGTGATAACATGATCACTTACGAATTCATCATTATTCCTAGTCATGGTTTTCTTGCTTCCCCTGATCTATTGGTCAAAAACTGCGAAATTAAACTTAGTTTCGACCGATCCTTATCAAAAGTTGCCTTATTGGACAATGCAACTGTCACAACTCCAGCGGACAAGACACTAGAAATCCGGGACTGTTTCGCCATGGTTGATTACGTTAGCTCGCCACATATGCGATCACTTTACGACCATATCGATCAATCACCATATATTTACAAATATGATGATATTGATATTATCATCAAAAATATACCCGAAAACCAACTAGACGTACGATTTGACAATCTACGAGGCGGCCAGATCCCTGAATTTTTATTCATTGGTGTCATTCCAAAGTCAAGTCTAAACGGTGATAGCAAGACAAGCTCAACTGGATTTCGACATTGTAATGTAACTGAAATGAATATAAACTTCAATGGAAATTCAGTCAATGGCTATCCAATGAATATATCAAAGAAAAGTGTGATTTACCCCCTGCAAAAGTTTTTAGACGTCACCGGTTTATTATACAATCAGAACTGCGGTAAAACAATTACTGGACCAGAATTCGAATATAATTTTCTATGGAGCCACAAATTCGAGGCCGAAATGACCGATGAAGGGTGGGTCGGTGTAAACTTCACCTTTGATGAAGCACCAGCTGAGCAAATGGCTCTCGTAATCTTCTCCGTTTTTACATCTGCGTTTTCGATAGACAAATATCGTCATATAGAAAAAATAAATTTATAGTCATTTCCTAAAAATGCGTTTATTGATTTAAATTGTAAAATTGGCTTACTGTATCCATAAATAAGCACAGATGATTTTGTAAGGAACGAAACCGCTGGCTTTAAACGGATTATCTTCCTTAAAATACTTATTTTATGACCCAATCTTGAAATAACGACTATATCATATGATTTTTGAATCGGAATCCTTGAATATTTAAAAAGGATGTCATATGGAATATTTCTAACCTGAGTTGCCACAAAAGTTCCATGTAAAAAATCTGATTCTTGTCTGTTCTCAACCAATTTTTCGAACAGGTTCCACTCGGGCTATAATAACAGTCAGAAAAGATCTTAAGGTTTATAACTCTGAGTGTGTATTGGTATTTAATTTATATATCTGACTAACATTGAAAAGAATGACGTTTTATTTTCTCAGTCATGTTACCTTGGCTGTTACTTTCAACTTGGCAAACGGAAGTTCTCTAGCGGCATAAGCATATACAATATCATATTTATCGCCGGATACCGTACGCATTAAAAAACTAAATCCGAGCCAAACAGTCATTGGCTGCCATCGTAAGCAATCTCCGATAGACTGTAACCATTTGAATACATTTAAATCATTGAACACTTGTTTAATTTGGATCGTTTTAACCTAATAATTTAAGTAAACCATGTTATAACAAAAATTCACCTCTTTATCATGTTTTGGAACAATAATTTCTGATCTTAGACTATTATATCTTGTTGAGTTTTCATTTATGATATCAATTTCATCTTGAGTTAGTATGTGATCCAGTTCTACATTTTCTAGAGTTGATTCTAACTCTTTAAGCTCAAGATCAGTCCACATTCTAAAACAAATTAAATTTCAGTTTGTGTCAAATAAATTCATCATATCGTCGTAACGGTGAACAAGTTATACGATCAGAATCAATACGAAATTTCGCAAATAGATCATTGAGAGCAGATCTTTTTTGCGTCGATCTAATCATCTCATTTTTATACATTTTTAATGTTCGTATTTCGGCAGATAACGATGTGCCATGATACAATTTGTCCAAAAAATTTTTCAGTTCTAATTTTGAAGTTCTAGGCACACCTTTTGAACCGATTTTCGAAGACTCATTATCACCATTCCAGGCAAAGTAACACTTTGAACTTAACGCAACAAATGCCCCAGTTTTAAAATCAAATTCAACTAAATGCACATTAACGAGTGATGTGATTCTTAATAAAACCTTTTAGTTTGCCAGGTTTCCGAATATCATGTATATCATTGGTAGTGACGAACCAATTTCGCCATGTTTCCTCCCAGCTTATACGTTTTTCAGGTCGCACAATCGGATCAAATAAGGCCCTGTAAAACATCTCGATATTTCCATTCATTTTGTAATGGGCTGTTTTAGTCAGCGCAAGACACATACTGTCAGTGTCCGCATAACAAGTTCGGAAACTACCGGGTTTGACGTGGGCGTAGAACCAGTACATAAATTCCAAAAACAAAAGCTTTGATGTTTGTAGAATGGCATTTGAAAAGTGTATGGGTTTCATATCAGAAACTTTGCGCTTACGCTGTTTTATTTCCCAAGCGACTAGCTTCTCAGACTCATTAATGACTTCATTTTGGTCCATTGTGAACGCAGACGCAGAAGCTTTGACCATTTTATCCTGGTCCACAACGACCTTGGTGTTGTGGTGGCGTAATACATTTTCCCCGCATTTTCCATAGCCGCTGTTTCCCACTAATTTTGCAGATTGACCTTTTCCGTCGTCACCATCGAAGGTTGCCTCGATTCTGAGTTTTGTAACCTTGTCAGCGAAGGGTTTGAGCATCGGTCCTGGTTGGTATTGAGTAAAATGTTTTATATCGGTGATTTCAAGACCTGAACGCAAGGATACAAATTAATCGAATTATCTACCAGAAATTTAAGTCTTTATTTTCATAAAATATGAATATTAAACATATGGCTAATAATAACAATATACTTTTTGTACCCCTAACTTGACGAATCCAGAATTGAATGAGTGGGGTTATTGCAAATACGTCTGTACCATGGTATCCCTGTACAACCGTATCCATTTTAAGTTTTTTATTTTCAGCGTGATAACGCGATTTCATGAATTCGCTAAGGTATGAATCATCAAGCGCTTGTCGTTTTATAATTGGTGGGAATAAAAATGAATCGTTCAGGTGTTTATCAATGATGCTTTGTGGTGTGCGAATATCAATGACCGCGAATCCATAAACTTGATCAAGTCTTATAGCATTTAGTAAAGTTTCTGAAATTTTCGTTAAAAATGTTTATTAAATCGGGGTCACCTTTTGTATCATTTATCAGAATGCGGGGTATCTCAGTCTTTGGGAAAAACTTTTCTGGTGTTTTTGAAAGCTTATTCCGCCAAGTGCATTCACGCATGATATACAGTTCACCACTTCTCTCCATCCATCGTTTTTTACTGTTCCAGACATGACGTTTCAACACAGCATTTTCTATTTGACTATCCTCCACGCAACAGTCGGGGTGAAACTTGCAACCTAGTTCACATTATTATATATTAGTAAGCTCATACTTAAAACTCGTATTAACAACATAAGATATATTACATGAAGTGTACCAAAGATTTTATTAAATACTTTTTTAATACTGCTTTTTATTACATGTTATTAATAGGATATAAAATCGAATGTATAACTCACCCAAAAATTCAAAAAAAATGTTTTTGTTATCACGCAGTATGTATCCATCTGGTTTATGACCGTTGATTACCACTTCGTCATGAAAATATGAATGTTGGATCTGTAATCTATCCCCATTAGAATCAACACAAACATCTGATTCTTGTACAAACATCAGCCATTGCATTTGCGGGAAACTGACCTGGGAAATCATCACCGATTTTTTAAATGAATTACCATTCAAAGTCCATTCGATACCCGGACCACAGGGAAGGTTCTGTTCTTGACTATACAGGTACATACTGAAAATGTGTTAATTATAACCAGTAAAATCGTTATACCTGTTAAAATCAAAGAACACCACGTGACTAAACGGATCACCATTTGGTGCAATTCGAGAATTTTTTGGGCTAGATGTTGAGCCGGTTAAGTCTATATGACGGTGAAAGACAGATGATAAGCCTCCAATAATATTTTTACGGTGAAGTTGGCGTACGTGATCCCGTTTTTTGTCAAACGTAACACACTGGGGGAGTTTTGGATCCGATAATTGAAACATCGCTTTGAAGGCAATTGTAGGTAAACTAAGCTCCAAATTTGGGTCCACAGCGAACAGCGCATGGAATTTGCGAAATGAATTTGTTAAAGCCTCAACCAAAGGTTCCACATCAAGACTGTTATAGTGACTCAACCAGCCGGTCATATTTTTAATATACAATGGATGATGAGAAGGTAAAAGTCTTCTTGCTTCATATTCACTTTTCGCTGCTTGATAATCATTTTCATCAACCTCAGTTTGCTTCAGATTATTGAAAAAAGCTGTTTTCGAGGGAAAATCGACATGTTCAGCTATTGATTCGATACTATTAAAGTAACCATGTGGCCAAATAGATTTCGTGCATGTTGCACCCCACTGACGAAGATAAGAATCTAGATTACATGGGCTTGTGTAATGTAACACATCACGGAATGAGACAACGGCTTGATCAGACTGTCGTTCAATCGTCACATTAAAATACGACGTTCCACGTTTTAATATTTTCACATTATAATCTCGGAAGTTTGACTGGAATTCATAGAAATATGGAATGAGTATTTTAAGATCGTACTAAATAAGTTTAAAATTATCTGGCTGAAAAATTTTTTTATAACCTTGGAACTATTAAATCCATAGATTGAAAGTTGAGTATATTTTTTCAAAAATCGTAGAAATGTGTAAGTTTGAGTTTTACTCTTGCCAAACGTTTGGTTGGCTACCTGCTTCTTCAAAGTTTTAATTGAATCTTTCAGTTCATGTGGGATCTTGTCAACTAATAGCTCTTGGGCTTTAAAGATGTCCAAAACGAATTTTTGAACCATTTTATATGCCATTGTCGGTTCCGATGATTCGCGTAGGTAAAAAATAGGTTCGTGATTCGGTATATTTGATGCGAAAGCGATACTAACTAGGTTTTGAACTCCTAGTTTTAATGTTCGTTGACCGATTTGCTCATTGGTGAGTTTTTCCACACATTCAAGGTCGAAAGTGGCCAAAAAAGTCTTTCTATAATTTCTAAACTTTGATGGAAGCACCCCAGCGTCAATTATGTCATCGAGCGTAGATTTGGTTGACCCGAATTTTATCTTCAAAATTGATCAAAACATATCGAAAAATGAACGTGATTTATATTACCTGTTTCGAGGTGACAATTGTCTCAATCTGACAATTTTTTTCATGCCGATCTCGATTTGCTTTCAGTTTAAACAACATGGAACATTGACCAGGATGTTTAGTACATTTGAATACTTTTGGTGTTTGGTCAAGTACCCAGTAAAAATTATTCTTCTCAAATGCTATGTCTATTTGAGCACTGTCGGATATTCCAGGACACGTTGAGTCATTAACAACTTTTCCATTTCGATAGACAAAGAGATTCATAAAAGAAGGACAATTCGAAAATGTCAAGTTTTTCGGACCATCGAGACCAAAATGTTCGAGGATAACCTCTAGCACAACTGAAATTGGTTTACTGGAAACAAAGGAAGAGTCGGATATTGGGTAGAAATAAGCCGTATAGTTATTTTTGTTTTGTTTATGAAGCCTCTTGTAACAAGCTATGAAGAGTGGCTTGCGGGCAATTTTAATATCCGGAATTTTGGATTTTGATTTATTGGAACCCACCCAACATTCGATCACTTGTCGGTCGAACCAATGGTCATAGTCTTGGCTTGACTGTATGAATTGAGAATAAAGGTTTTCAATTAGTTGAACAAGGATTGGGTTACCAATACTCCCGTTTTCATGAAATTGTGTGTGTTCATCTGATAGTTTATATAACTCAAGGATGCATGCTATAAATTTGGTGTCAACATAATGATGATTAAGTCGTAACATTCTTAATTATTTATTTTCAATTTCAGGAAGAAAGGACTCCATAAATTCGCAATAAGAATCAATATCGGAGACTGTGAATTGTAAGTGTGATTTTAATAACTGGTAACATTGGGATATAAAAATTGCGAAAAACATTTCGACTCAAGTCTAAACTATTCAGACTCTGAATCGGAGTATTCGTCAGAAACATCAGTTAAATCGCTGTCTGACATATTGATTTCATCATTATGAATCGAATTTTCTTCCGGCTTATCTTCTCTCTCATCGCTGAACGCGACCTCGACCTAAAATTTGCTTTACATTTGTCAAAACAAATTGCAAAACCTTTTTTCTTTTGGTCGGTGGTGCATTGAGAAACTCATCCAGACCACACATTAGCTCATCCAACTTCATCACAGCTGACATAAGATCAGTTTCAGCTTGAGAGGAGAATTTTTCTAAAAAACAATTTTATTTGACGAATTATTCTTGGTGAACTTATCGTACCGGTGTCATCAATCATCTTTTGGACTTCACATTTTTTGTAGTTTTCGCTTTGCAACCAAATAGTACGGAGACTTCTTGTTATTCGTTTTTGTAAAAGTTCAGAGGTCTTTTTATATTGATCAATACATTTTTGCCATTCAGCAATTCTCGTATTCACTTTTTCCATATCTGAACATTGGTCAGCGCTACCAAAAGTTCAAACTAAAGTTAACTATGGTTAAATGATCAAAAATTGACAGTTGGGATCGCTTTTTTCAGAACTGTTCGGTTTGATATTCAGATTGACAGGTCTGGTTTGTGTCATTGAATGAACCATGAACTAAAAATTTGATTAACAATGCAATAAATATGCCCAATTATCATACTTTGAATTGATCCTTTGTCATATACCCTTTGGCGGTAAGCTTAGTTCCCGATTCATCACATGTTTTAAATAAAATTTCCGTAAAAACGAACGCTTGATCATCGTAATTGACCCAAAGAGCTTTGATCCGTTGGGGCCAACCGACAACCGAGTCGGCGGACCTTGAAATAGAAAATATCCCTTAATGACGGTAAAACATACTTAAGGATGTTTTCATCAGTGTTTTTATACTGAACCAATAATGGTTTCAATTCTTTCAAATCTTGTATTTCGGTGGCTGGCCAAATAAGATTTTCCGGTGAACCGATTTGAACGATTTCCTCAGAACCATCTGAGAATTTGTAATAAACTCGAAGACGTTCATCAGCGCTGTATTTTGTAGATGAACAGTGGTAGACCTTGAAAATAAAATGAAAAAATGAAGAAAAAAAGATTTTTAACTAACGGTAAAAACTTTGATTTTCATTTTGTTGGATTTGAAGATTTTCGGTCTACTTATAAAGCCAAAAAAAGCTCATAAAAAATTAAAAAACGGAATTACGGTTCAGTAAACATGGTTTACGATCTTCAAAATTCTTAGAAATTAATAAACATTGTCAAGTATACAGTTTAATTCTAGGACGTGATAACAATCTGATATGAGTGGAAAAAGGTTAATGTCGGTGTCAAAAATAATAGAATAATCGATTAATCAGCCAGATGTCTTTGTAAAAAGCTTGAAAGGCGGTATTTGAGTCTAACGACCTAAACGACCTAAACTATATATTTTCGATAAAATAGGGCCATTAAGCCCAAAACACTACCGAATTTTAAATTAAAATAACCCCCAGCCCGAGTAAGGTCAAATATGGTTCAAAATGACCCGAAATATATATTTTCGATAAAATAGGGTCCTTAAGCCCAAAACACTACCGAATTTTTTACTTATATGACCCCTACACCTATAAGGGTCCAATATGGTTTTAAATGACCTTAAGTATA
>SCLD01093426.1:0-12368 GCA_004367895.1 Oikopleura longicauda | reverse complement strand
GCAATTCTACACACCTTCAAGCTGAAACTGTTATGACAATACCAAACTTTATTTGAATTGGGTTGTGGGTGGAAGCAGTACCGCAGCACAGCTAGGGACAAATATTAATCATCTGTCGGAAAAGTAGATAAGGGTAACACATGATTACATGAACTAAATCCGATTTATCAGCCGGATTTAACTAAGTTAGAACTTGGCTCAGCGGGAGACGATTTAATTATCTGCGAAACTAATTCCCTATCAAGGGTAATGACAAATACTTGCTAGTCAAAAATGACCCCACCTCGATATTCGATGAGCAAAATTAATGGGCTTCAATTAGGAAAACTCGAAAATTATAAGAAAAAAATCTGAAGAATTTGTAATACCTATATTTTGGGCTGTTCGCAACAACTTTTTATCTGTTGACTGAAAACAAAAACTAAATCAATGGGCATCATCGAAAATACCCCGTCATACATTCTTATGTTTACATAACAATTTTTTAAGGTGGTGCGGCAATAAAAAGCTCGGAAGCTATTGGTTTAGAAAACGACCTACCAGAAAATTTTGTTGAAAATTCTGTACCGACCATGTATGCTGCTATACAGAAACTTTGCACTTTTGTGCGCAAATATTCTTAATTATGTGTCATAACTTTGTAAAATCAAAGTAGAAATATTCAAAAACTGTACCTCACTGTACTCTTTTAATTCATTAAACTCATCTGAGTTTCCGTTCAGTCACATCGAGCAGTGAAGTGTCTTCAGTGTAGACTCTCCATATTCATTCCCGAATTGTTCGAGGCTTCGAGTAGGAACAAACGTTTGTTTGGCTGACCGTTCTAATAGGAAGTGAAGTTCGAGATATCCTGAATCAGAACTGAAAATGGAAGAAATGTTTTAGAAGTTAAAATCAAATTAAAGCTGAATTTTGATCGAACATGAATGTTCATAAAACATGATAAAATAATTGTAATGCAATTAGATACAAATTTCACCACGGATATTCATGTCATGAAATCGTTTAAAGAACGTTAGGATACCAATGAAAACTTCCACACTGATGCCCGCTCTCTATACATTAGCGTGAAATGGTACGATGAGGGGTGCCACGGCATGGTACCATTTAAATCGAAATTTGAATCTTCGACTCGTTGGTCGGCTCCCCTTTCTAATTGGCTATGCTTATGATAGCCATTGATGTTATATTAAGCTGAGAGCGTCATCTAGCCAGAATCATTTTAATAAATAACGAATTTGTCGGGGATGTGCCGAAATTTATGTCACATTTGTAAGGCAAGACAATTCGACCGCAAATGGTATTGCGGCAACGGTATGAAAGAAACCCAGATGAATTTTAATCTGAAATAAAAGAATCATTTATTATTGGAATTAATAAGCTATTTTATTAATTAAGAATTAATAATTTAATCAATTTTCCTTCAATTTGTCTAAAGTTTAGTTTGAATTAATATCTTATCTAATCCACTTTTCTATTTTTTAGATTTTTTCACATTCTAGAGTTATTCCAAGATATTCACATTTATTCAGATCTATTCAAAAACCGGATCAAACCGGAACATATCCGATTAATATGTTTATTATATTAGAATTTTTCACACTTATCTGTAATGCACTTTTGCCTCATGAAATCTCATTGCGAAGGTAGAAGTTACGTATAAAGAGCAATAATCTAATCAAAATAGTTTCTAAAACGTTGAAATTCACGTGGAAACTGTTATAAATTGTGGCTTTTAATAGAGTCACGTAATAACTACGTAACATCGACAAAGCAACGGACATTATAATTGGTCAAATGCTCTTATAACGAGACAGTCAGAGCTTAATTTTCCGGTCAAATTAAAATCCACGGAGTTTAAAAAGCCGTAAGAATTTAGCCTATAGATCCGATTGGTAAAAAAATTCAGTTTATCTTGGATTTTGGATGATTCAGTCACAAAAGATTTCGAGACAAAAACTGAAAATGATTATATTTTCAAACAGGGTCGTTATGGAAAATCATGGATGGGCATCGATGGAGATAATGATAATCGTTATTTATATTGGAATGCAACTGAGGTAAGAATTTTAGTTATTTGTGTGATAAAGTGGGCTGCGTATTCACGATGATCATTCGGCTCGAATTCCGCATGGGACGCTGACCATGGAGAAGGCTCACCCCACTTTACCATATACTGTATATCATATCTCGGTATTATTTTGAAACGCCATAATAAGTTGTCATCTGATCAACCTTAAGCTTCGAAATACCTCGGATTTTTCGTCTTTGACAACAGGACTATCGCGACTTTCTGGTAACAAAGCAAAACGTTATTGACAGGGTTCCAAATCAACATTTGAAACACCAAATAATACAAAAAGAATAAAGCCTTTTTTGAACCCCGAAAGTTTAAAATTAAAAATGATTCCCTTAACAAGCAGCACACAATTGGATATTTTTATTCACTGGTTTGATGTCAATAGAAAACCAGACAAACATTATATGATACTTTCAATAAGAGTAAGTCAACAAATCTGAGAAACTTTTGATTTGAACACGATGAAGCTTTTACAGGTCAATCTCTATCTTCAAACGTTACCCCCCTCCTTCAGCTGAAATATGATTGCTCAAGGAACAAAGCAACAAAAAGCGCAGCAACCAGATGTATTCCAATGTATTCAGATACGAAGTCGGGTTTATTAAATTCTTATCATTGAAAATTGAACTAACATCTAACTAAAACCCATTGAAAGGAAAAGAGGCCAGTCTGGTCATTAATTGAGAAACATCAAATCTACCCAGTTAAATCTTTATTTAAACTGGAATATAGAACTTATCAAATGTCAGGTTTTGAATCATTTTGGTTGGAGAGAAAATATCATTCTTATATTTAGTTTTCGCATTGGATGATATTGGTTTAACGGAATGTTCGAACAGAAGCTCAGACAATACTGAATCAAAATCAACCAAAACAGTCTCAAAAAAGAACTCGAATGAGTTAATAGTCCGCTCCACACCTAGCCCAGTCAAAAGTCTGGATTCTCCTGTTCGAGCTGGATCTCCAGCATTGCGCCCGGACATAAAGGATAATGTCAAGCCTCTTAGATCAATACAGAATGTGAAAAATACAGTGATTGAAACAGTTCAAGTGACGATATCTACAACCAGTTCAACGAGATCAGTATACAAGATTGACGAAAATGAGGGATGGAAACCTTTTATAAAAGATACTCCGCCAAAAGATTTACCCGATTATCCAAAGCCAACTTTTTTTAGTTTCAGGAGTCCACCAACACCTAAACCAAGGAAAGTTTGAATTTCAGATCCATGTCTCCAACAAATAAGAGCATTGAATCCTTATTTTAAACTGAACAAGCCCTTCACCAGTACCATTGAAAACAGCGAGCTTAAAATCAGTTGAACAAAGACAGAGTCGTCACAGAAATCCCGATATCGAATACAAAAAGGATTATTATTCAAACGTTGATGAAATTTCGTTGAATTTTTGTTTTTCTTTGATGCTTTTATTGTCACGTCTTTAGAAAGAATAAAAATCTATTTTTAAATTATTATTTTGCATTTAAATAAGATTTATTTGATTCCAAACGAGATGCCTCAGAGTTCATCCTACGTCATTCAAATCATATTAAAGGGTACTCCACACGTAAGATTTCTCGCAAAGGACAGGTAACTAACATCACGTGATGTCAACCTCGTAAATTTTGTAGAGAAAAGTTATTCTCGTGCTTGAATTTGTAAACAGGACTACTTTTAATGTTATTCGAATCTGACTCTGAATGTGTTAATTTCATATCATGGTTGCCTTTGACCTGGAAATGTTTAAGACTCAGATTTTTTCTCAGGTTGAGCGCAGATAATTGCTAATAAATTGTATTGCATGCAAAGAAATGATCAACAACGTACAGTTCACACCCGTGAACTACTGAAAACTGGGATCCTGCTTACGGATAAGATTGAAAGGATGGTTTGTGAACCGAAATGGGTCCAACTTTAACCAAAGTAGCTTCCGATTGGTCGACTGATCTTCGTCGTCGCGACGAACCACAAGGGGTCATACAGGCATTTGGATCAATTGATGCATCACATATTTTCACCTGAATAAAGGATTCAACTAAAGGGATAGCCAAATATAGGGAGACATAAGGATACCCAAACTTTATCTGTCGGAAATTGGAAATAGTAATGGTAATCTTAAGATGTGGAATTTTGTAATAACAGTTAACTTAATTCAATTTTTGAAATCGTCACTGGTTATAAACTGTATATTAAATATCGAATATGTTTGAACAAATGTTCTAGTTTATGCAAACCTCGCAATGCATGTAAACTTCCGCATCATCTGCAGGTTCCGTTGCACTTGAAACGAACGCGAATGAGTTAATACGAAATTCAGCTTTTTAGGATTTTTTAAATTCGCATAACCCCAAATTGGGGTCTCCAATGTCTTAAAGTGGCTGCGAAATTTAAGAACACCCTCCTTTACTTTCAAGGCCGTTGCCAAAGATTTCCAAAGTATCTTCGGTTATTTCTTCTTGAATGCCACAAAATTCGTCAATAAAGACATATTGAATTTCATTATCGGTTGCATCACTTAAAACAATGTGTTTACAGGTGAGTCCAGGTTAATTTGAGTTATTTCTGAGTCATTTCATCTACATGTATTATGCATATTTCTATCTCCAAACTTGACTCTTTTCAGAGCTGTTACTTTTCCCATAGATTGCATTGAAAACAGTTCTGTACGAACTCAATCGATGATATAATTCTGACTGTCGAAGATAAATATTGACCTGTCTAGCTCATGACCTACAATAAATTGCGGACATAAGCAAATAAACATTTCTTTTTACTATTTTCTCGGCATAATTGCTCATGTAATATTCAGAAACCTACAGGTATTAAAAGAAGATGACCTATTTTTCGACAGTAGAATTTTGGACAAACAATGCTAACGATACATATTTTGAAATTGCTGATTTTAGTTGGACTTTATATGAGACCAGTTTTTGCGGTCAGTGGTAAGTTTGGCTAGTTTATGCTCGAAAATTAATCAAATCCCATATTTTTAGGTATAAAACATCGAACGTCAAGGGCGAAAATCGTGCGCGATGAGGATTTGAAAGAATATCAAGCTGATTTGTATCATGCAACTCATTTATTGCATTGTGGAGATATCTTTTGATTTGGTGTTGAACGAAAAGCCCTATGAAGTGGTTTAGGAATATCTTGTAGTAATATTTTTCTCAAAAATTACTCAAAGATTGGGGCTCTTTGTTCAACTCCATTCAGTTCGGCGTTCAATTGGCTTGCTATGAAACTCACTGACTAATGATGATACTGAATAAAATCGAAACTTACTTTGGTGTTGCCCAACATCGCTTAACTTGTAAGTTGAGGGATTGAACATTTTCAATCTCGAGTTTGACAAAAATCGGTTCTGGAACATTGACAGAATGATTTGAATCCAAAGCGAATGTGAGATTGCGATCACTTAAAAGGGTTTCGAATTTAAAATTTTCATCTGGAATAAATCATTTTTCATCAATGAAACCAAACCTAAATAGACTCATTTCCACATTGAAGACACTTTCAACAGTATCGAGCTCGACTTCAACATTGCTTGTTTCTGCTATTATACCTACAGTATAATACTGTCGGTCAAAATTTTTGATAAAGACAAAATTGGTTGAAAAATGTTTACAAAAATCTAAGTGTGTCTTGGTAAAATAACAAAATTCCTGACAAGTGGCTTGAAATGATTTTCAACGGTGACAGTTACATCTCGGCTCAATACACAGCTGAAGTTGTTCTTTAATAATCCCAAGCTGTTCAACTTTTTTTTGCATACAATAAGGAATAAGGCTTATAAAAGTGTGATGCATAAAAATTATATGAATTTAAAACTTCACGATTTTACGAACAAGTCCTAAAAGGAACCTCAACTTTGTTGATTCTTGAAATAACGTCGTTTGCGGCACCATTCTGACCATTTAACATACCATCAAAAGTAAAGTGGGTTTCATTCAAGGTGCTTTCAACATTACATGCATCAGTTCCGAATTCATACATAACAGTCTGCTCCAAGATTGGATCGTCTGGATTTTTGATCCATCTTAATAAAGTTTCTTGGATTTCAAACCCATCAAATAATAAGTTACCCTTTGCATTGGTTGTACTCAGAGTCTGCCGGCAACTCTGGCCAAGTGGAGGGTTTCTCCCCAACTGTGACACCATCAAATGAAAATTGCGCAATTTCGAATGCACAGCGGGGTACATTGAGCATGATATAAGTTGGATGACATTCCATCTTTGTTTGATCAAACGATTTCCATTCTGGATCTGTTGAAGTCAAACACTCGTTTGCTTAAAAATGTAAGTTTCAAAATTATGTCGTTTTCCACAAAGAAAGCTACGCATCAAAAATAAGACCTAGAATAAAATTGCGTATTAATTAAGTAGTTTACCGTGATAGTTAACGAATTGATACTACAGGGGGTTACACCCGGTCTAAAACATGCACGCATTAGAAACGAACACTTTCATAAGTACACTTTTGCATGTGAAGTGTTCCACTTCAATGTGTGCAAGTACTATACCGGGTGTTCCACCTAAAACAATTTAAACTATTTTCTCTCACCTGTTACTTGAATAGCTTTCCAGCCAAGTAAAAATGTGGCCAACTTCATTTTTACTAAAGTTTAAATGCACTCGTTGTATTTTTGTTGAGTGTATATATAAGGGAGTTTTATTGATATCATTATTCATTATCATTATTATCATAATTAGTGACCATGGCTTGACAGCAAAGGATTCAATTTTGATGACGGACACCTAAATCAGTTTTCTGACGCAATTGTTCGCATCGTGCATATAAATACGTGGATAATGGAAGACAGTTTAATTATCTTAAACTCAAGAACATATTTTATTCTTTATCAGAAGACGTTTCAACTTTCAAGGTCTTTATACTGACTATTTCAGTAATCAAAGCACCGATGTTTCAAATCGATGTTTTCAATTTTTTTTCGAAACATGGTATCGAAAAACATTCTAGATGGTGCATTCAAAAATTCATTTTTTGAAAAATTAAAATTAGTTTGTTCGAGTACGGAATGGGGGCAAGTGGCGATAACAAAACGGTCGATCCAAATGGCAAAGCTGCCATGGAACGAGTTGGATTATTTTCAGAAGTTGGCTACATAAGCATCGGTATGAAGACCAATTAAAGCGTATCCATGACCGAAATTAGGCATACATTTCTAGCCAAAATTCTTTTTTAAGGTGATCGTTATAAAAATTCGCATCCCGATTCGAAGCCGTTCAATCAAACGGCATATAAAGGGAAGCAGATGATGACTAGTGGCAATATTAAACAAACTGCGTTACAGACGGGATACTTTGAATCAAAGTTCAATAGAATCCTTACGGGTGAAGCCTATGTCGAGCCTACACAAGTTAAAAGGTCAAGAAGAATTGAAAGATCTCGTAAAATGATTGGTCGAAAAATTTGGTTTCCTTCTGATGGACAAAAAGGTAAGGCCTTCGGACTCTAATCTCATAACCCTCTTTACTGTAACATATCTAACGGAATAAAATATCATATTCTGCTCACAAAGATGGGGGCGCCATTTCAGGGACTATGATATTTTATTCCATTACAGATGATATATTCTATTAAATTATTCTTAGAGCCGAGTGGTTTGGGAAGTCATTACGGTACCTTGTCGGGTAAAATCAGCCATTTCTCCGCCGAGAACAAACCAAAACCATCAAAGGCGCCTGAACTCAAGAATATGATCACGAATCCACCAAAGAAGGGAACTGGTTATGGCTATTGCGACGTAACATTAGGTAAGACTATCGTCCGATAGCACCGGAATCAGCTTTTCAGAGGCTTATTATTCAGAAAAATATCATCCACATGCAAATGAGCCATATAATCGCAGTAGACAGCTGATTAATGAAGCAAATGCCGCACATCACAGAAAAGTTAAAGGGAAAGCATTTAAACTAAACAATCATCCAGGCGTGTTCTCATAATCTTATAATCTCATAATCTATAAACTAGTTGCTTACTTATTAGTTTAATCATTTCATAAATAAGAAATTTATGAAACCAAGCCAAGCTGACTATTTTGACGTCAATCCCTTTAAACGAGTAAATATCAAAGGCAAACAGCCAGAAGATGCTGAACGTAAAAACCAGCGAAAGATTAAACCGTTTCAGACAATTTCACCTGCGAATCGCTGCTTTCAAAACTATCCAAAGGCATGGAGTTTTAGAAAAACCATTGACACTGAAAATAAAACTATCAGTGGTCAGACCTTTAGTGGTTTCACAACTCTGAGTTCACTGTATCTCTGTGATTCAGACTGTGAACTTATATGACTTATTCTTTCGTAAAACTCATCAAAAGCACTCGTACGATCCATATATCCCACCAAAGAAAACCGAGAAGACGATTAAGACAAAGGGCCTCTTCATGCCCACAAGTGGGCCCAAATCATGCCCAACACCATCCGTTACTCAACAAAACATAAACAAATCTGTTAACAAGCTCAACTACAAATCTATAATTGGCTGTGTTATACCATAAATTATGGACCATAATTGGCTCGTATTTGTAGCAAGTTTTAAAAATATAAATAAAATATTATTTAAAAATCTTCATGAAGTGATAATCATTGTCAAGTTGAGGATATTTCTCTTTCAAGTCTTTTTGCAACCTTTGACCTTAACCCTAAGTTACTGATCTGGTGCGTGGGGCAATTCAAAATTATATCGAGAGATTGAAATATAGAAAGAATATTGCATCGGAAACGATGCTCTCCTCCTTGGAGATGAAGCCAAAAATGATTATGAAAATGAAATATTCGAAAGGTATTTTTATGACCTTAGGGATGAGGACAGTACAAATGTGGTCAAACATATGTCTGAAGGGTTTAAGGCCACCCTTGCGTCTGGGCCACGGAATATACAAGTGTAAACCTCCCATGTCACGAAAAATGTGGCGATTGGTTATTTCCGGAAATGCTCAAATCAATTCGTATAAAATATCATTTAATTTAAAACAAAGTTTTTCCCGCTAGTTAAAGTGGTTTTATATGAGATTGGTTTTCAGAAAAGGTTTGTGTTAATAAATATAATATTAAAAGAATTTCTTGGATGAGATATCCCTTGAGAAAATTTGAGACCACCAATATCAGGCCCTTAAGTCCGCCCTTTAGTTACGAATGAGCAAAAGAGCGGTTGTGAGTTAAATATAACCGGGGTTGCATGAGCGGTTCAATCTTGGCGGTTAATAAGTGCACTAAACACACTGTTTGGCCGACAATTTTTAATTTTCTAAATCTCTTACTTTCTGATTTGTCGACTAGTTTTAGAGGGACCAGGTGTTTTTGATGGATTTTTTGATTTATCAGGCTAGATTTTCAATTTTATTTTTGGCAAGTTCGAATTATAAAAAACCAGGGACACATCAGCTAGTTATGGGTGATCAGCTTTGTGACGAAACTCTGTGGTCTATGCATGGTCTACTTGATGGTCCATTCGTAAACACTTATCTGGAAAAGTCAGCAAACTCACCTGTGAATGCAACTTTTTAGATCAGACACAGAAAACAACACAACAAATATTAGCAGGAGAAGATTTACGAAACTCACTAGAAAATCCTAAACAGCTTGAAGAAGTTTTGTCCGTCATGGGCAAGGGCTTAGAAATATTTGAGTTTCAACTTGAGATTGTTAAAGACCGGTTGAATTCCCTGCACTTTGCGTGGGAGTTTTATTTAATTGTTGAATATTTCAAAAAGCTGCAAATGCTGTAAACGAATTGGTTATTGAACGCTTGTCCCGACCATCTTCGGTAAGAAAATTGCTTGCTCTTTAATTCATAGTCCATCGACCATTTAGCGCGAACAGTCTGGAACATCAACACCGCATACAGAACGATCCCGACTATCAACAAGTTCGCCAATATCTGGTTCGCCATCATCAAATCGACGTTCGGTCGCCTTGAAATCGTCGGGCAATGATTGGGCACCCAAAGTGGCTTCACTTAAATCCCAGCGAAATCGTCTCCAGATACGATCTAGATCAGGATCACCTGCATCGCGTAAAGAGACACCAGATTTGAGCAGTGTTATCGACCCAAAATGTCTGAGTCGAGTGCTTGTATCACCTCCACTTGGTTTGGGATCGATGATGGACATTTCAACGAATAGCATGCGAGTATCACCAACATTATCGAGTCCTGATAGTGGTCTGGGATCAACTATTGGCTCTTTGAGGGGTTCTCAAAGTGGTGTTCGAGAGCGAAAAAACAGTATTAGCGAAGAAACAGTCAGTATAAAACCAAAGGAATCGATATTTAGATGTGAAAATCCTTCGAGCAAGGTCCAAGTTTGAAATTTGCATCAACACATGTTACTCGAGCTCGTTCTTTCGCAATTAACAACCAATAAATAAGCCATGTTGAATAAATAAACAAAAATTATCGCGGAAAAGCAACCAACACAGACAAGGGGTCGTAAAATTAATAATCTTAATCATATGAGGGGTAAAATTTCTCGAAGTTTGGAAAGAAAATATCAAGAAACAAAACCACCAATTCCACTGAATCAGGCACCTTTGGTTTGTCTTTCTCCAACGCCATTATCGCCCTACAGTGGATGCGATTCTCCATTTTCAATTCGATCGCCATCACCACAGTTACCAACAAAAAGAAAAGATTCTACATTGATGGGACCACTTGACCGGCCACCAAGTCCAAACCGACGATCGTCAGTTGGTCGAATCCCATCTGATTTAAAAAATAAAACAGTTCGATCACGTGATAATTCTCCTATAAGAAGACGAACGCCAAGTCCAAAGAGAGATCGAGCACTTGTTTTGGATAAAAATGGAAGGAAGAGCTTGAAACAAATCAAAAATAGTGTTAAAAGGTCATTTGGACCAAATGGCCTCGGGCTACACAAAACACTCTTCTCTCATCAAATAATTTATTATCATTTAAACAAGATATAAGTGGTAATACATTTGACATTGATCAAACCAGAGTTCGGCATTTGATCTCTCATGTGATCTATTACGAAATTAATGCATCGTCGTTACGGTCAGAGATAGAAGGGAACCAATGTTGGGTACTCGCCGGATCCCGGCTTCCCGATTTTTTCAAATTTTCGCTTCTCGGTTCCCGCCCGATTTCCGACCGATTCCCGTTTTTGTTTTCCTAAATCGGATTCCCGGTTCCCGGGGGAACCTTCCCGGCATCTTTGTTCCTGTTCCCGCCTATCTCTGGTTAAGGTATTGAAAGTATAAATTGCACTGTACGATACCATGTACGGGCTTCAGTACTATTTGTTTCAAGCTATGACAGATTCTCGGTTGATATACCGCTTGAAAATGCTAAAGAAATGGAACAGTTAGATCAACGTCAAATAATTGTAAAAATTCCAAAAGAAATAACAACCGGCCATACAAGAAGTCGATCGGACGGATTAGATAAATTAAAATTAGAAATGCTTGGTAACAGTTTACGTCAGCAAAATACCTCCAAGGAATCTCCAGTTGCTTGTAGGGAGCAAACCATCTCGAAACAGATAACAAAAACACGATTTGTTACTTTGAAAACTGTTCAATTTCAATAAAAAGAAGCTTTTATGAAATTCGTTTTTTAGTTGAGGTCATTTTTGAAATAGAAAATATATTACCTTGTTTTGGACGTTATGTGATGTAGAATTTAAAAATCATGTGCTTCTGGATAGTTCTTGAACATTAAATGTTCGTAAGAAATTTAAGTATTGATGCTCGCAAAACGCTTAAATAGCTTTTCACAGAAATGTGTAACAAAATAATTGCTCAACTCAAATTTTTGAGCCGATGTGATTTTGACCTTATGAGTATTTGAAAACTTTCCTCAGAATAAAAAGCACCATCATAGAAATTGATGAGAAGAAGAAAGTTTTGATAAGAATGTTATTTGGTCGACAAATGCAGTTTGCATACTGATTCTTGCAATTGTACAACTCGCCATTTACATCGGAAATAATTTCGTCGTAAAACAAATCCTCCTCGCCAAGATCATTCTTTTAATATTCATCAAATTAGGGAGGCTAATACGAGAACGGTTATTGAGGGTACGAAGGGTTTAATAAAAATTTGTACTCGAGGGGTACGACATTTAGCTCGGGCACGTTCTTATTTCCAGAACGGAGCACGAAGATTACGATAGTTCGTACGCGCATCCATGCAACAAGTGTTAATGAATTTTTCTGGAACTGATAATAAGTATGAATGAAATTTTCCTGGTTTAACCAAAAATTTCTCGACTGACTCCAGAAAAATGTTTTATTGAATCGCTTGAA
>SCLD01093415.1:0-12375 GCA_004367895.1 Oikopleura longicauda | reverse complement strand
AAATCTAAAAAGGTTATCTGTCATAGAATGATACAGTGGCTTATGAACATGACAATATAATTTAGAAACCATAATCAAAAATGCCGTTCAACAATTTTTGCATCGTTATTGCTATCCGATATTTGGAAACTTATGATTCCATGAGCTGGTAAAAGGATGGCAACCTATTAAATCAGCTATAGTTAGGATTTATTCCGAGAAATTTCAAAACTTTCATTTTCAGGCCTAAATTGTCATTTTTGATGAAAAAACACAAAAATGATAACATGGGTGAATCCTTGGATTTTTATGAATTCACCCTATATATGTTTTTAAAAATCTTCTCGAAAATAGCCATTATCGGAATGGTCATTTTCAGGATAATCGCGAAAATCATATAAAGGGTGAGTTCGTAAAAATCAATGAATTCACCCTAGTTATCATTTTTGTGATTTCCATCAAAAATGACAATTTAGGCTTAAAACTGAAAGTTTTGAAATTTCTCGGACTTCACCCTAGCTATAGTACCAACTTGTAATTTCAAACTATCAACAACTCAAAAGTAAAAGATTGACAAATAAACATCCGTTGGGATTACATTTTGTTATATTTACTTCCTTATGTTTACCGTTTTCTTGAACCTGAGTACACAAAGTCAGACTTTTGACCGGCTTGTTGTCCGCCACTGATACCCTTTGTCCGATCAGAGTGAGACGGACGACGGGGTAAAATGTACGGTAATTAAGGATAGTCTGAACAACGGGGTCACTTTTAATACACAAATGAATATTAGATTAGCTTCTGGCGTTTTTGTGTGAACCATTCTGAGTTTTAAATTAGAAAAGGTGGAATAATGAGTGCCCGAGTCAGACCGAAATCAGATCAAGATTCCATTGTCTGACCCCCACAAAAGAACCTTTCAATCCTTCATTTAACTTATCGATCAAAATCGGTTCGACTTATCTTAAACCCAGCGGGTGATATTCGGTCAGATAATCTCGGTTTAAATCAGATAATTGAAATCAGTCTCCTGATTTTGATTAGATAGCACCTAATGATGCTGACGGACCGTTTGTGACGGCATTTTTGCTGAAATAATGATAAAGTGCATTCCAATACATGCATTAGGAATCATAGACCAGTCTGACTTGCTTTATAAGCATATGGTCCATGATCCGTCTTGTCCGCAAGCATCTTGTCCGAGAATGTCAAAAAAATACTGATTCTGCAACTAAAAATGGTAATTGGGCAATATCCGTGAAAAACACGGTATACAACTTTTAATATGTCTAATTTTACGTCGAAAATGACAAACGACCTCGCACACTATCCAAAGCATATCCAGTATTGAAATACAAATCTGTCAGAAATTGCATGGTTAAAACACTACCTTGTAAGCCTACCGAATCATCCAATAAATGACTTGGAGTCTCAAAATGATGCTCCCCAGAATTTTAAATTCTAGACTAACTAACCTGAATGTGAGAGTTGTCTTCTTAGAGAATATTTATAATCATATTGCGATTTTCGTAATGTCCCATAGGAATCATATCCTTCTGATCTCTGTCGTATCAGTGTCTTCATCGGCGACCGGTTGTTGAGTTGCTCTGATTTCCTTGCTGGCATAAAATTCTCTAAAAAACTTTATTTTTCTAAAAAATATAATTTTCTTTTTTTTCTGTCGAAATTCTTTTAGTTTTTTTGTTTAATTTTGTGAATTACAGTTGTGAAGTGGGGGCTTTTGAATTGGATAAGGCCCACTGAAATGTATCCATATTGGGCACTATATCTTTTGTGTGTATAGTTCAGGAGGGTGACCTTGGCGATGTATTTGAACCAAAAGCGAGTGGACACCCTAACTTCATACTTACTCGTCACCGTTTGCCTCATTAATTGCCCCTTTTCTTTTAACAGCACCCTATAAATCAAAATGTTTGCTCTCGATGACCTACTCCACGCGAGTTTTGTCAGTTTATCATTTTTCGTTCCAATGGATTTCAATTTGAACAATCACTAGAGTCACCAGAAGCATCATTTTTGATAACACTAAAGACTTTCAAGTCTTCAAGACCTGAAAACTTGAAGAAAGTTTAAAATTGTTCTAAATAAGGACGGAAAGAAACGTAATAGATCCAGCTTCAATTCAAAAGGGGACCTGAAATTAATCTCAAGAGTCCCCTGGCAAACTTGTTTCCCTTGATGGTGTCAAAACTGCTGAAAAGATTTATATATGACGGTTACTTTGTCGAAAAACTAACCGTTCAACTCCAGCCTCATTGACATCAATTAAAATCCGAAACCATAAGCTTCGAAAAATGTCGTGTTCAAATTTGTGACTGACTATAGACACAGGTGTGAATGACAAAAGACAGGGAAAAGAAAAAAAAGTAATCCGTATTAGACATTCCAACAAACCATATTCTGAATTTAATGCCTCTTGAAGTCTTGAAGTTCAAGAAAATAGAAAAAGTACTCGCCGGAAACCATAAAGATTAGTTAAATCTTTACTTAATTTCATAAAAGAAGAAATAATTCTCAGTATTTTAAGCGATTTTGCAGTTTCTGAGCACTGAATGTCATTCCGTTTACCAACCCATATATAAACTGTCTTCAAGTGCACTTTTTATCTGAGATACTTGACCTTGGCCTAGTTAATAGCCTTCGAACCCCGAGTTCGTTGGATTGACCGGGTGGTAGTATGAACTGTGAGTTTCAATGCCAAAGAAAAATTTCTATAATCGAGCGCCGGAATGTGACAATTTATCAGATTTCAATAGGATGAGCAAAATTCTGATAATATCAAACTGTGTCATAAGTTATGACTCATAACCAAAACAATAAAATCTTTCAAATGCCTTCACAAAATCCATTTAATTTGAAACAAGACTAAAACTATTTTAAATAAGGGGGCGGGCGGTGGGGTCAACTAATCGACAGTAGTAATTTCGGTCATTTTCACCAACAAAAATGTAGCGGGGTTTTCGCAAATATTTTATTTCAGATCAGATAAAGACAAGATATTGTCCAATGTTTGAGTTTAAACTTCCTTTGCCTTGGATCGGGCCTTGTTAACAGCAGTTTCAGCCATTTCAGCACGTTCGTTGGCTTCGTCCAATTCATGAGCAAGCTTTCTGAATTTAGACATGGCTAGGTTAGCAGATTCAGTTGCTTCTTCAGAGGCCTTCTTGTAAGCCTTCATCTTGGAGTTGAGTTTGTCAGCAGCAGAAGAAAGTCTTCCAAGATTCTTCTTGTCTTCTTCATTTGCATACAAAGTTTCCTTCAATTTTCTTTCAAGCTTGCGAACGACCTTTGTATTTTCGGATGATCTGCGTTGTTCTGATTCCAACTCAGTTTCCAGTTCCCGACATCTTGTTTCCAGTTTTTGTTGATGCTTCTTGCCGCCCTTAAGAGCAACTTGTTCAGCTTCATCCAATCTCATTTGAAGATCCTTGACGGAGTTTTCTTGATTCTTTTTCATACGTTCCAAATGTTGAGTTTGATCAGTTTCCTTCTTGAGATCTTCAGCAAGAAGAGCAGCAGTGGTCAAGGCTTTTTTCGCGGCTTCTTCACCGTTGCGAGCTTCGTTAATGGCTTCTTCGACTTCATTTTTGACTGCAAGAAGTTCAGATTCGATCTTTCGCTTTTGATTGATGAATGCAGTGTTCTGGGTGTGAAGCATAGTTGAACGTTCGTTTGCTTCCATTAGATCATTTTCAGTTTGCTTGCGGGCTCTGAAAAAATTAAATAGAGGATTTTCAAGTCAAGGCGAAGCCTTTTTGAATAAAGACATCATTCTTCATAATGAAGACAACTTACCGTTCAGCTTGTTCATGACCATTTCTCAATTCTTCGATTTCAGTTGTCATGAGAGTGACTCGTCTTTCAGCAACAGCTGCTTGTTCACGGGAGTCTTCAGTTATTCTTTGAATATCATCGTTTTTAATGGTAATTCCCTTCAATTGAGTTGTCAAATCCTTGGTTACTTTTTGACCATCAGCAGCTTGACGATTGGTGGTAGCAAGAGAGACTTCAAGATCATTCATGTCAGACTCCATCTTCTTACGGCTGCGGGTGGCTTCACCACGAGCACGCATTTCAGTGTCAAGAGAAGCTTGGATTTGCTCAACAGAGCGGGAAGCATTTCTTCTGGCATTATCAATTTCTTCGTCTTTTTCAGCAATTCTTCTATCTGCTTCTTGTTTGAGTTGTTGCAGTTCAACTTGAACACGAAGAGCCTTGCCTTCTTCTGATTCAACAGCGGCTTCAGCTTCTTCAAGATGACCTTGGATTTCGGATCGTTCGACTTCAACAGATCGTTTTGTCTTTTCAAGGTCATGAATGGTCTTGGTGGACTCGGCGATATTTGATTGAAGTTCAACAATTTCTTCTGCCAAGTTTTTATTTTCTCGCTTGATGGCTTCAAGGTTTTCAACAGTTTCTTCGGTAGAATTCTTCAATTTAAAGAGTTCACCGGAAGCACCACGGGCTTCTTTTTGGGCAGCTTCGAGTTCAACTTGAGCTTCTTCTTGTTTTTGTTTGGCTTCAGCAAGAAGTTTATCAAAGTTTCTTTGTTTCTTATCAAGACCCGCGGCAGCAGCGTTCGACCTATCCAAATCGGCAGCCAAGTCTTCAACTTCCCCTTGAAGTCTTGTCTTCGTCTTCTCAAGGGAACCGCATCTAGCTTGAGCAGCTTCAACTTGTTCTTCAGAATCCTGAAGACGACCAACCAACTTTTTCTTTGCTTCTTCGAGTTCTTCAGTACGTTGAACTGCGTCAGTTTCATATTTATTTCTCCAGACAACAACTTCGTTATTTGACTTTGTCAAAGTTCGTTGAAGTTCAGTCTTGGCTTCTTGTTCTTCTTCAAGTTGTTCCTTCAACATTTCAGAATCATGACGTTGAGCTTGAAGTTGATGAGCCAAAGACATTTTGGTTTTTGCCTCTTCTTCCAAATGACGTTTGAGTTCGTCGTTGGTCTGAGTCATAGAGTTCTTGTTTCGAAGCATTTGAGCATTGAGGGCTTCTTTTTCTTCAATTTGTCTTCTAAGATCATTGAGCTCACAACCCATTTTGGCACAGTCATTGTTGACTTCATTGACTTGAATCTCAAGAGATTCATTTTTTGTCTTATAGTCGGAAATTGTATCTTCAAGATTACGAGCTTGCTTCTCGAAAGCCATCTTTGATTTAGTCAAGGCTTCAACATTGACAGTGAGCTCGTCAACTTCCATCTTCATTTCCGATTTTTCCTTTTCAAGCTTCTGCTTTGATCGTTGAAGAACGTCAGTCTGTTCGGTTAGTGACTGAGCTTGATCGGTTTGCTTCTTACGAATATTTGAAAGAGTGGATTCGTGATTCAAAGATGCTTCTTCAAGATCTCTTCTGATTTTGGCCATTTCGGCTTCACGTCGCTTTGAGATTTCAATTTGAGCTTGAGTATTACTGGCAGCTTCTTCAAGACGTTCGGCGAGTTCTTCAAGTTCACGCGAAAGATCGGAACGGGTTTTTTCGGATCGGGCACGGGCAGATCTTTCAGTCTCAAGTTCTTCTTCAACTTCTTCAGTACGACCTTGAAGTTCCTTAATCTTCTTTTGAAGTTGGGTAACAAGTTGAGCTTCGTCTTCGAGTTTGGAATTGAGTTGTTGGTGATCGAATTCACATTTCTTTAATTTTTCTTCCTGAGAAGCTTTTTCGTTCTCAAGATCCATGATGCCCTCTTGAGCAAGTCTAAAAATTGATTTTTAACAATAATGAATATGTTTTTTTCCAAAATCACCTTTTCTTGAAATATTTTAAAATTTAGTTTTTACAAAATAACTGACCTGATATCGCCTTCAAGCTTTCGCTTGCATCTTTCAAGATCCATTCTGTTTTTCTTTTCAGTTTCTAACATAATTTCTAAGTCATCAACTTGTTGTTCCAGTTTTGATTTAGCCTTGGAAAGTTGTCCAACTTTCTCTTCTTCGCCTTGAAGATCATTCAAAGTTTGCTTTTGGGCTTCTGTAAGAGCCTTCTTTTCTTTTTCAAGCTTGGCAATAGCTTCTTCAACGGAAGCTAATTCTTCAGTGACGTTTTTGGTCTTGTTCTCAGTGGCGTGTTTTTCTTTTTCGACCTTCGCCAAAGTCAATTCAAGATCGTCGATGTCTTTCTTCAATTCAGAAGATTCGTCTTCAAGCTTTCTCTTTTTGGCAACGAGTTCATTATTCATTTCTTCCTCATCTTCCAGTTTTTCTTGAAGTTCAGACATTGTGGTATCAAGTTCAATCTTTTTCTCGATCAAATCATCAGATTTGCCCTCAATATCTTCAAGGATTTCATTTTGCTTTTCCATCTGGGCTGCCAATTCATTCTTTTCTTGCTGAAGACCAACTTGTTGGTCTTCGAGTTCCTTACGTCTCTTTTTTTCTTTCTCGAGTTTTTCTTTAACATCTTTATAATTTTTCTCGAGTTCTTGAAGTTTCTTGCCTTCTTCAGCTTGAGAGATCAATGGCTTAATCTTGAAGATAATCTTCATCCATTCCCAATCCTTCAAATACATGAAGGCACGGAGATTGGATTGAACCAAATCGATAGAGTCTCGTCTCTTGATCATATCATTAAAAGTAATAGCGGCGAGTCTGTATCTCATGTATGATTGAAGCGAAGTCAAAATGGCAGCAATTTTTTCGTCCCGCATATCTTCAAGGTCACCAATAATACCAGCTTTAAAGAACATTTTTGTGTGACCAAATCGGAATTTCCAGTCTTCAAGTTGAATACCGTCAGTGATAATTTTAGCAGTCTTCTTGTAGTCAATGATATCTTCCATTGAAGTCTTCGCAGATGGGAATAGAACAATGTAACGAAGGACAAATTCTTCGAATTGGACACGTGATGGGAAACCCTTACGACAGATACGGATACCTTCCAATACACCATTACAACGAAGTTGATGAAGCACAAGATTCCAATCCATGTAACCTGGCTTTTTAATTTCATTTGGAATAATACAACGAACAAAATGTGGCTGAGTTGATCTCAAGTTGGTCATCAGACGACCAAGAGATTCTCTATGAAGTGCAGAGACAGTTTGGAAAGAACCACCCTTTTGTCTTTTACCTTTGCCACCACCGGACTTCTTTGCAGCTTCAGCAGCATCATCGGCGGACACGTATGATGCCCAGTTATCTCTCAAGACATCCATTGAAGACTTTTTAAGAAGCCCGACGACAGAAGCATTTAAAGGATCCTTGTTCTTGGTCAACCAATCAGTGACATTATAACCCACAGTACCAGCGTAGTGATAAAGTTCGAAATGTGGATCTGGTACACCATCTTTCTTTGATGGTTTTGGCTTACCGATCTTGTCATTTTTGCCCAAATGCTGTTGCATCAGTTTATCTCTGAAGGTCAAATCAGTAGCCTTGGGGAACATGCATTCTTCTTCGAGGATCGACATGATACCAAGTGGTTTTTCAATCAATTCGATGGTTGCTGCTAAATCCATACCGAAATCGATCATTTCCCATTCGATACCTTCTCGTTTATATTCTTCTTGTTCGAGAACAAACATGTGATGATTGAAGAATTGTTGAAGTTTTTCGTTGGTGAAATTGATACAAAGTTGTTCAAATGTGTTGAATTCGAAAATCTCGAAACCGGCAATATCGAGGATACCAATAAAGAAAGATCTTGGAAGATCAGTAGAAAGAGCACGGTTTACGATAACGACCAACCAGTTGAAAAGACGCTCGAACATGGCCTTGCAGATAGCACCGAGACCATAGTATACTTGATCGACAGTTTGACCTTTGATAACAAATTCAGAACCGACTTTGACTCTTGGTGAGCACAAAGCTTTAGTGTATTCAGCACCAGAGATACCCAACATAAAACCAGCCTTTTCAGAAAGCTCTGGTTCACCGTTTTCGGCTTGTTCTTCTCTAGGCTTCTGCTTGAAAACCATGTTACCAGAGTGCATGATTCCAGCAGTAATACGGTAAATTGCATTCTTTTCTTCTTGATTGAAACCAAGAACGTCGAATGAATCATCGGTGGCATCGAGTTCTTCTTTATCATCAATAGACTTGACCTTGATTTCACCAAGAGAGTTGTATTTGTAATCGTATGGATTTGTTGAGACAAGTGTAAGTTCGTTGATTTCGGGCTTACCACCGGAACAAATTTGGTAAAAGATGTGGAAACATCTTTCAGCTTTCAATTGAAAGACAACACGAGACTTTTCGAGCAGGTAAGTATCAATATCACCAGAAGCCAATTTACCAGTGAGACCAAAGTGAATTCGGATGAATTTACCGAAACGAGACGAGTTATCATTACGAGTAGTCTTGGCATTACCGAAAGCTTCCATGGCTGGATTGGCAGCAACAATTTGATCTTCAAGGGTACCACCACCCTTAAGAGCTGGAGCTCCATCACCAGAATCACCACCTTGTTTTGCGCCGAGGGCAGCGACGACAGCGAAGTATTGGATGACACGTTTTGTGTTGACAGTTTTACCAGCACCAGATTCACCTAGAACGGATACATTAGCGATTTTTATGAATCATAAGTTAGGAGGACCATATAGGAGGACAATATACTAGTAGTATAGTATTATATTGGGTGTTGCCATTACTAATGTGATCATTTCGACTTCGAATTTCTTCGATTTTTTTAAATAGTCATTTTTTATACCATTTTCACTTCGAAGTTTTTCGAATTTTTTTCGAATGTTCACATTATTAATAGCAACGCCCAATATATATTATATAAAATTTAGCGTTCATTATAGCCTACTTTTGTATATAACGTACCTGTAATCAACATAGATTGATTGTGGCGTTCTCTCAACATGTCGTTATAAGCATTATCAGAAATGGAGAAAATATGAGGAGGCATTTCAGATTTTCTCTTGCCCTTATAACAACCAACAACGTGATTGTCATATACTGGAAGCCACTTGTAAGGATTGACAGTGACGCAGAAGAGACCTGAGTAGGTGTAGATCAAAAATCGGACATAACGTTCGGACAAATTGTGAACGACGGATGCTTCAGAGAGATATGTCATGTTTGCCAAATCCTCAAGCAATTCGTACTTTGGAGGATTTTGTTTTTCGACCTTGTCATTGGCAACAGTTTTTTCTTTACCATCAGCACGAAGGACCTTAAAATTTTTATGATAACGCCGTCTGAATTCAATATCAGAACTGACAATTATAGGCTTACCTTGGTAGTGTTTGGCTTGTCACCTTCACCTTGGACTGTAGCCTTGATGTAACCAGTTTCAGAATTTGGAACCCAGACAGCTTTACCACCATCAAATGGTGTGTTTCGGATTTCTAACATTTGCATGTCATCAAGACGTAGGAATATGGCGGCATTGCCAGCTGCTTCGGGATCCCACAAAGACATTTTACTAAAAAAAGTTTCAAAATAAGTCAAATTTAACAGCCCTTAATAAGGACCCTTTTTATAACGTTGAAAACAAAAATAAAATCATAATGGTCAATATCATACAGCGTATATATTGAATTGAATCTCTCTGTTACTAACCAGTTTTGTGTAAAACACCTTTCGAATGAATTCAACCATCGAGTTCGCTGGTTTATAAAGGGTGAATTGCAAATCCCCCGGTCTGTATCAGATGCCACTGACTTCAAGACTTTAATTGTTATTTATGACTTTCCAGTGTAGGGTTCATATCCTTAGAATGGTTCTAGTGGTTAAAAAGGACTTTAATCAGTCCCTGTGGTCACACAAATAGCCTGAAATTTATGGCATCTCGTTGAACTAAACTTCAAACTTCAGGTGAGAGTCACAAATCATTCAAGTTATTGATAGGTGTTGAGAGCGGTCGATCTGATTTCTGTTAATCTATCGACAGTCAGAAAAGCTAAGAATTAAGGATGATTTGAGTATTCTTAAGATGTCGAAACTTGGTTTCAATACAGTATCGATGATACAGCCTTTGGATTTCCATTTTTTGCATATCATCAGGTTAATTTTGTATATAAGTTTTATACAGTATAACAAATTGAATACAACAATTATCTTAGATATTAAATAGAGCTCAAATTGATAAAGCAAAAATATAAGTATAATAGTATATAATTTATATATCAAAACTTACTTATAAACCTTCTAGTGGTTTGTGAAAAAATACTATTCAAAATAATGTGCGGAAACAGGTGACCGTACCTCGTACTTAAATCCGATCACAACTTAAGGGGTTCAAGGTTTGAAGGTCTTCGTACCCGATATCCTGAAGTACTGTTCCAGAATAAGCGCACTCGTATGAGCATTCATGGTATCCTTTATGATAAACACATGAATTCTGCACTCGTTGATTGTCAAAATAATTGAGAAGACTGAATTAAAAAGTCTCAATCCACTTGACTGAAGACGAACTTTGAGTGTTTCTTTTAAGATTTCTGTACCAAGATTTCTGTACCACTTTACTCAAATACAATATTTATATCTATCGAAGCGATTTCTTTGTGCTGATTTAATGCAATTCACTTCAAACCTCACTTTCAAAAACGGATTCAAAAATGGTTTTCCAAATGAGTCAACGCGAGATTGATATTGCAAAAGAAAAATTTGAGACGATAGATCGGAACAAAAATGGTTTCATTAATTTTGAGCAGTTAACGGCGCGGATTTAATTGAGCGGATCAATTTGAGTGCCATGGTTAGGGTGCTCGCGAACTAGAAACGGTCATGATTCATGAACGGTCCCGGAATCATGGTCGAATCTTCTCTGTGCTGTCATCCTATGAACTGATAGTTCATTATATCCGCATAAGAGTTTGGTTCTAGAGCATGGATTTCCATGGCCAGAGGAAAGTTCACACATCTTAAATTAACAATGATATCATATTCTGGTTGAAGGAAAGCTTGAGCAGTTTTATTTTCTAATGAATAAGATGATAAACTAAGTTGAGAGTGTGAAGTGATTGAACTTTAACCCAAGGAACAAATAAAAGAACGATTGCAAAAACGGCATTACAAAAAGGAGATAAATTTTGAAGCCTTGGGTTAAACTATCAGACTCATGTTGATGACTCATCTGCTGAAAGTATCGGACATAAAATCTTGAAATAATCTGGTAGCTGTGGTCTGAGTGTGAAACCCGGTTAAGAATATCTCGAATCGTTAAGCATTTTGTTCAGTTCTCAAGAAACAACAGCAAATGTAAAAAGTCAATTTCAAGTATTTGAACATGAAAAGGGCACGATTACTTTTGAAAGTTTACGGAAAGCATGTCATGCTTTGGGAGAACACTTGACCGACGATCAAATTCAGCATATGTTATGTTATAAAACGCTTTCACTTTATTATATCGTTCATATAATATGGACCTTATTTGATTTATTATACGAGCAATTAAGCCAGTCAAATTTTGTTGAGTAACAGTTACAAAGATAGAATGTGCAGACTTGAATGGTGATGGGCGAGTCGATCAAGAAGAATATAGTCGGATTCTCACAAATGATTTCTTCAAAAAATAGATTTCTTTGATTTTCAAAATGGTTTTATTCGTACAGTTCTTGCGAAAATGCTTTAGAATATAATCAAACTGAATCTTATCAATGGTTAAAGTTTAGGGTTTTTATATCGTCTGCATTGAGACTAAATGGCCCAAGTCGTGGTTCCGACCATATAAAATCTAAAAAATCGGTAGGGTCATAAGTCGTATCTGAGTAGGATAAATATTGTTTTTCTTCACTTTCAAAGGCTTAAAATAATTTTGCACCTCATTATTCTCATCAGAGAATGTCGGACACGCGTATCCGATAGTTGTCCGAGTCCGAACCCGCGTCCGAGTCCGAATTCATGTCCGTGTCCGTGTCCGAGTCCGAAGTCCAGATTTTTCCGAGTCCGAAGTTGAAATTTTTCACGTGTCCGAGACCATATCCGAGTCCGTGTCCGAGGTTTGCGGACATGCGCGTGCCCGAACCTGTGTCCGAGTCCGAATTCATGCCTTTGCCCGTGTCCGAGTCCGTGTCCAAGTCCAAAGTTTCAAAAAAGTTCACACGAGCTCATGTCCGAAGTCGTGTCCGTGTCCACCCTGCTCTGATTCTCATCTTTGTTTATCCTTTCCTATTACAGGGCTTCTGATGAATTGATAATTCATCGGCACAGAAGCAACCATTGTTATAAAGAAAGTAAGATTGAAGAAATAAAGCATATTGGAATCCGATCTTACTTAATATAAACCTTTTCTAAAACTTAAATTCTTAAGCATGTTATTTTTAAGCTCAAATGAAGCCTATTTATATAAAACCACAAAAACAGTGAATTATTGAGATTTTAAATTAATTTGAATTGCCATGTTTGCATACTTTATGTTTATTTGGTTTGCTTTTTATCGAAATATATTTTTGGTTTCAAAAACAGATCATTCAAAGTT
>SCLD01093403.1:0-12376 GCA_004367895.1 Oikopleura longicauda | reverse complement strand
AACATATTTTGAACCTAATAGCGGATTGGAATTATATTTATATTGAATATAATCGGTTCCTAATTTGATACGTCTATCATTCATATTGATAGTTACGTGGTCGCAAGGGTGGAGTGTTTATCGTCCAATCGTTCTAGTTCGCTAAACCTTCCTGCATCCAAAAAATATCCAAAATAAAAATCTCGTTCAATATTTTTGTTCGATACAGATTCGACGACGTGGTTGTAATTTATATCAAGATAGAAAGTCACCTTCGTCCTACGAATTCATCCCCACTCGATAGGATTAATTTTGTCATTAGGAGGGATGGTCAACTTCACTATCGAACATTCTAAGGGGATAATAAGTTCATTTCTGGAACCGAACTATTTGTGCCTACTCTAAAATGTGATTTAGGTGATATATGATAGATTGTTCGTAAAATAAGGATTTGCTATCAAATGACGTATGCAGTTCCTTTAGGCGTTCCCATATAAAGTGAAATTATCGATCTGACAACTCGACGTATATTTTATAACAGATTCGGATGCCCTTAAATTCATCACTCGAAATCTTTTTTTAACATTTGAAGATTTTCAAATTTCAAATCGGCACAATTTTGAGTTTTTTTAATGAACAGTCATGTTAGATTGCAGAAAGCTGAACTTGAACGAACTCAAATTCTTTAATGTTTTTTGCCGTTATAAATTGTTTATTTACATTTTAGTGTATCTTTTACCGGTAATGACCGTGGAAAATCGTAACTGCATATCTTGAAACTCATAAACTACGTCGATATTTATTGTGTACTTAAAGTCTAATGACCTTCAACGTCACGAAGTCTTAATTTGATGCAATAAGAATAAGGGTACCCTACTCACTTAACAGAACTCACTATTCGTCACGTGACAAAAAGTCATTTCTTGGGTACCAAAAATTATAAACCGTTTAAGCAGTCAAAGTATATCTCAGAAAACGTACCTTTTTCGACAATAATGTTTCTCTGGGAATTCGTTAGATAAACGTAAGTACTTGCTTAGTGTTCAACTTTCAAACAACGTTCATTTTGAATAAAATTATATGATTTGTAATGGCATATGATATGAAAAATACATCAGATGTACTATTCACTTATGCATAATGCATTGATTTTGAACTTAACGCTTGTTTATACTCGACTTCCCCGGGTATTATTAAAATTCTCTTGGGGATTCGATGTCATGGCAGTGACTCGTACGCGTACGGTATATTATCCATTAGCTCAATACGATCTGATTAAAAAACGTTGGTACAGTTTTGTACCCCTTTCCGCGGCCATTGATGATTTTTGGAATTCTCAAAGTTTTTTCTTTGGAAGACTCGATCACGTGACTTCGTGACTTTAATCGAAACGTTAATTGTTGTTCGAAAAAGTTGGACATTTTCTACGTCATTTTTATGAAAAAAAAACAATTCTCAGGAACGAAAATTCAGTTTCAAATTGTGAGTATAAAGTAGGGCCCATTCTGACTCTGTCCAAATGATCCGACAAAAAAAGTAAGAAAAGAGCGCTCAGGCCCACGCTCGCTTGGACAGGGCCACCATGGACACCACGTTAACATGATCCCTTCAAACATTGAGTTTCTGAGTACCGTTGATTTGATAATTTCACGACGTTTCAAAATATAAGGTCCGTCCTGAGAATAACTGTGCCGCTCGAGGGGGGAATACGGGAAATGTGGCATCATTAAAGTCGGGACTCCCGAGTCGGGACACTATTGACTATATTTAGTGAAAAATAATACCTGGTTCTTTTTTATGGTTCTCGTGTCTTCGTTTTCAATTTTACTCTTTTTATCAGGTAGCCATTTTGAACTCTTTCATTGATACTCCGTTTTTTAACTCCCTTAGGAGTATTTTTCAATCTTAATTAAATTGCAGAATGATGTCTAACGTGAGACCGAGAGATGAGAAACCATAATGGCACTCTATTAACATATGGCAATCTTTATTCCGATTCAATCCGATCGAAATGTTGCCCAGACGCATGTTTGTAAGGATGAGGTCAATGACGTCATCATCGTCGGTATTTCAAAGAATCACGGTCGATGCAGGGATGAATGCCAAGTCTTCTTATTAAGAGATCACTGATTTTTAAAGGTATCAACGGAGATGCCCGTTAAGTTCATATGTGACACGTTTTGAATCCAGTAAGGCCTGATCGACGTGGAAAGAACCGAAACCTGAAATCACTGCGCGAGATAAGTATCTTAAAGATCAAGATAATACCTCTGATCTAAAACTCCCACTGAGATTTTCAAGTTCAAATGCAAAAAAACGCACTTTCCTTATCAAAATAACATTTGTGAGCGGATGACAGGGATCAGATGAACGATGTCGGACGATAGAGGACGAAGGTCAATTGGGGCTACCAAAGTGAAATGAACTTATTTTGGCATTTGAAGCTCAGTACCGAGCGAACATTCATCTAAAATCAAAGCGCGTGTGGTTGAAACAAACTGAAACAATCCCCGTAATAACAAATAGACTCAATTAATTTGATTCATCAATACGTGAGCAAATTGCTATAATATGTTACTCGAAATAAATGTCGATTCATCTGATTTGCCGAAGAAACAGGACAGGAAATGTCCTTATCTAGATCCATGAAGCCCTGTCTGATAATGACTGTCCTACATCTTTCGTTTTCCTTTGGGCCGGACCGTGAAATTAAAAACGAGCAATTTTATGAAATTACAATTATATCTATAGAAAATTTTATTTCCGAAATCGAAATTCAATTCGAGATGAATATCAAGTTTTTTTATTGCGTAAAGATTTCTGTGAGATGATACAGTCGTTTTATTGAACAAAGAGACAATTTTATGAAAATTCATCATTATTCTTAATGGTGAACCGTTTAGATAACTGGTTATTATTGTAACTCATAAAACAATCATTCAAACTTGATTGGTTGACCACGACTGGCCACGGTCTACCGCGGATGACCACGCAAGCATCATCAAAAACATTTGGTGGTTCGTTTGTTGAATACTCGAATTATTTTTATCTCAAGCCTTTAGAAATAAGTTGTCTGAAATTCAGACTCTGAATCTTTTTCGAACAATTGAATTTCGCTCAACGTGTTCTCTTTCTTTTAAAATTCATGGAAGCATCCCAGCTTGATCTCCACTGAACGAACTGGAGCTTGTAAAAAATTGAAATGATGGGAGGACCCGGAATTGGACCGGAATGAATCTGAGGGTTTTGATGCTTTGGGGATCCAGTATGAGAATGACAAATACATTTAGGAAGCTGGAATAAGCGAAAACACTCTAAAAGCTATACCTCTCGAGACTCTGGTGAGGATAATTTGACGAGATAGCTTTTTGAACGTAGGTTAAGTTTTTCTGTTCAGCTAACAAGTCGCTAACGTAAAGCTGGAAAAACAAAGGTGGTATTCATTACATCATGTAACCATATTATTATCAGATGAAAATAATCAAGGAGATACATCTTGATGACGCTTTCTTCGTCTTATTGAACAATTTTCATTGCATTGAACTATTACAAGCTTTAACTCTTGTTGGCTTTTCATTGAACGAGAGTTTTTTTAGGCGACCCCGTCTGACATTTTTGAGTTTGAAACAAGACAATTTTTGTTAGGACAATGTTCGAAATAGAGTTTTTGTAATGTTAGATATCGGCCATATCATATGGCTCTTTTCGCGATGTTACCCTCTGGCGTCCTTGGTGGCCATTAGGTCCCGTTGGGTCCAACTTATTTGAAATATATATAACATATAATATGTTCTACCGATTGTCAAACCTCAAAGCTTCGCCGTTTCAACCAACTTCAGAAAAAACGCTGAAATCGAAAAAATTTCATAATTGTTATAAAGTAAGGTTTCACGAAGAGGTAAAAAAGAATTTGAACTTTAAAGTTTTGACAAGAGTTGATGGTGTTTTGTAAAGAATTCTGTATTCGAATTCTTATTCTTACCACCTGAAAACCACGTGGTTTAAATTTAATCGTCTTGAAATCAGGTTCCGGAAATCATTAAACATACTATAGTTCAGAGAGTAATTCTATGAGAATCTAGCCAAGGTAAATTTTGGTGGTGGAAAAGAAGTCCGAAAAGAGGTGTAAAACGGTACTTGAATGGGACCCTGGTGGGTCAAGAATCTTGACTCAAGATGACCACTGGTGGTGGATCAAGAAAAGTAGACCTAATTGGATTTCACCGTGCTATTGGTTGACGGATCTTAAATTGGACAAGCCCGTTAAACCCATTGTCCCTTTTACCGTCCTCAAACAAATATTGAAAAACTGGCTTGGACGGTAATTTGTAAATTGAACGTGAACAGAAGTGATTTTCTTAAAAATATCGAAATAGAAAATTGAAAGGAATGAGCTTGATTATCATCTTGAATAGACTGTGTACTTTTTTTCTTTTGTTTAACCTTTATTACAGTAAATCGAAAATGTGTACAGGTATGGAATAAATTAAATCTGGACATTTTTCGGCAAGAAGTACGTACTAGAACAAAAGTCATTTATTGAATACTTAATTTTCCAAAGAACTGTTATAGGATTTTTAAAGTTTGGTTCAAATGAACCCTACCTCATTTAACTCTGATTACAAGGACCCGATGTAGACAGGGGTTTATACTTAAATAATGTATAGGAGCCAAATTAGTATAGGTCATTAGAAAAATATTGTTAGAAAGACTCAGTGTGTGTGCGGTCACAAAAAGTTCATGAACGAGAAAGTGTTTGACTTTTTACAGGTGAAGGGAGAGTTATCGGACAAAAATGTTTGTGCTATCTTTTTGTGAGAAGACAATGTATTCTTTGTAGTTAAAGTCGTTATGTAATAAAAAGTTGACGTAAGTATGAAAAGGCAATTTGTACCATATTTTAGTGGAAGACTTCAGCAGAGTATCAGCCCACTCACGTCGAATTTTATGATCATAAGAATGATCTGCTCCAGCAAATCTATCAGCTGGCTTGCCATAAAATTTTACGCGAATATTCTTTTTCACAGCTTTCGAAAAATATTCGAATTGATATATGATAATTGCTTGCCGGTATGGACGTAACTAAAACACAGATTGTTTGAGTGAGTATTTATTTAAAATTCTTGATTTTCTGGATATTTATTCTCTTTCATTTTAGCCAACTCAGGATTTGGCTGGGCAGAAAAAAAACTAACATTTGAAAAGATAAGTTCATATCACAGTTAGTTTAGATTCTATTTTTTACTTAAATGATAACTTTGCATAAGTGACGGTAACTTAGTGACCGCAGACCTTGAATCCCTGATTTTTTGTGACAACAGTGTCAACATGTTTTAATTTTCTTGTTAGTTCAAGTTGATAAATATTTATGATTGCTCTTCTGCATAGATGATATGTAAGTATATTGATATCTTCGGATCATAGATATATTAAACAGGTGGCAGATCAGAAGATGGTCTAACTTGAAGTCCTTAGCGGTCCATTTTTATCTATATACAATAACTCTACAGTTTATTCTCATTTTAGTTCTCTTAGAATTTGTTAGGTTAATTTTGTATTTGAGACATTTTTTATGAAAGATTCATTTTGTACTTTTCAATTAACCACTGGTTATGCATTACCGGAAAGCGATGGTCCAGTCAGCGTGCGGGTTTACCGTGATGTCGACGTCCATAGTGGCCAGGTGCATGTTCACCACCTCGAAGTACGATTTTCCCATCATCAAGTTTGTTTCTTCCGTCCCTTCTAATGTGGGCTTTATAAATCATGGACCAATCGAATGGCGTCGAGAGGGAAAATATAAACTTGAAATAATTTATGAGATTGATATGAGTCCACACTAGTTTGAAGCATGTTCAAAACATGTCGGCTTAAAAATTGGATAAGTTTCGTCATCGTTTTGAATATCGAATTTGGCGAAATTTTCGAATTTCGAACTTTCGTGAGGCCAATTTTACAAGTACAAATCGCATGAGTTATGAGAATTAGATAAGTTAAATAACTTTAAAGGCTTGTTACATGGACTAGATGACCAGTCACCAAAACGAACCCAAATTCAACTTCAAATGAAATGTCGCAAATTTTCCAGTTAGATAGTCATCATCAAGTTCAATCACCACCATGCAACCAGGTGCAACAAATCACTAGCACTTTTAAGATAAAATATGACTCATACTGATACAAACTCAATTTCAATTAATTTGGGCGTTGCAAATATGAATATACCCGCTGTATTGTCATATCAATTTGGGTCGGAACATCATTGTACTTCAATGATGAATTTATTTTTTTTTATTTTTAAAATGGTCGTCATCAAGTTATTAGTGAATTTGTATATCGAATCCCTTGAATATTGAACTTGAATATTTTGTAAAGTCTACCTCATTTATGACTGATTGTTGATGTCCATTGTCAGAATCAATTCAAACATCAAATTTCGTTCTGTTTGGGCAAGATCAAAAGAGCATAAAATGCTAGTGGGACCCTAACAATGTTCCTCATGTACAGTACGGTACTGCTCTGCTTGTTGATTACTGTAAATCACGACGATAAATTAAAAACACGATCTCGAAATTGATTTCGAAACTCCATTTTTAGCATTTTCAAAATTAGGCATATAATATGCCGCATATTTATTTTCATGTCCAAATCTATGGTATGAACTCTGTCAGTGTTCGAAGTCCGTGAATCTGATCTTCGAATCAGTGTCCGAGTATAAAGTCGCAAAAAGGCTTTTTAAGTACAAGGAATAACAAAAAATATATCATGATTATCTGAATGGCGCCCTCTATTTCGTATATTTGAAAAGTCGTTCTCCCCTTTCTCCTCTTCGTGAGCAGGTTATGATATTAATTTTAGTTAGGGGTGTTATGACTTCAGTTATGTGGCTTGGACTCTCTGGGAGTCTCTGTTCATGCCTGTTTAGCGTTTATCTGAGTAATACTGTAATTTAAAAAATGCATTGGCTCTCGAGATATGGATTTCGTATGGTTTTATTACGGGTCCCTCTTTGTATAATCCATATTAACAGATTAATACCAGAAGATTGATGACCAAATGGCGTCTTACGCGTTATCAAAACGCCAAACTTGATAAGAGAAGACGGTTACGGATTAAATATACTTATATCAGTATCTAAACCAACCGAGGGTACGCTGTCAGATATGAGGTGAGACATTTAGAGATTCTAAGTTGGATGGTCATGTGACGGCAGAAAAAATGTTGTGACCTAGTGGTGTTACAATTGATGATGGTTTAATTCCGGAAGGACTCAGTCTTTACCATTCGTCTATTTTAGAAAATGGTCAATAAAATCTGATAATCAGTAAAAATTGGATAAAATCCACTTTTGACTAGAAAAACATTAATTAAGAACTTGAAATGCACTTTCGTCTCAGCCAAATTAGCGTAAATCACTCTTTTTTTCGTTCGCTCAAGTCTTTGACAGAAAGTGACCGAACAAAAAAACGACCAGAATTCGTAGGGGCATTCATAAATTGGTCAGAAATGACCAAATAAACTCGTTTAGAAAAATCAACGTGCTCATCAATTTTCGTAAAAATTGAATCATGACCGGAAATCAGCATCAAAACGTTATATAACTATTATTTTGTTATTTAATTTGTGGTCACATTTAAAAACCAACAACCGACATAGAAATGCGGTGAAAATCTTGTATGTAAAATCCCAGTCAGCAAGAAATTGCCAAATTAGAACGTTATAATTTGAACGGTCATTTTTGAATAAAAACGGTACGTTTTGAAATGTGGCTTGAATTTGTTTGGAACCACACGTTGGACTGTGGCTTATTTGATTATTGGTACTACAGGTGCAGAATCTCTGTCGTGTTGTTCAATGTTCCTCAGACAATGGAATTAGCCAAGTCAAGATGTTAAAGAAACAACCCTATTCAAAATACCATCAATTTAATCCGACAACGTCCACAATCAATCTTTCCGTGTTCAACCTGCTCTTCATCATACGATAAATGAGGACACATTTCTTATCAAAACGTCATATGTTTATTATTGTTATTGTGATTTTTTTCTCGGATTTTGTTTTTGATATAATATTATTCAGTTTGCAATATTATCTACGAGGTCAGCAGTACCATTATTTGCATTTCCGGGGGAGTGATTCAAATTCATGAAATTCATAACACGTTTCAAACGAATAGGTTTTGGTGATGCATTCTAGAAGTTGAGCCCCTAAGTTGGCCAGAATGCCATGATGGCGTTATTTGGCTAGTTTGATTCAATCGATCAAAATAATCGACATCAGATGTCACCTCTTGAATATTGAACCAAATTCTAGTTCATACCGAACGCATGGATTTCGAATAACTTCTAAACTCAATATAACTTCATTGACTCAAAAATGCCATCATCACAATGTCAAAGGCATCTGTGGCCCGATCGCGATCGACGGACGACCCATAGTCTTGGTCAAAAACCGGATGACGGCAAAATCAGACTGTCCTAGATAAAAGGGACAATTCGGCATATTCAGGTCAATACTTTAAAGTTTTGCTGAGTCATTGACATAACAGTAAGTCAAATATAATGTTCTAGTTTTTTATTTCGACTCTCGGCCCTGGTAGGTCAATAAGATTAAGACACAATCGAAACACAAACTAGCTGTTCACAATAATCTTTCATATTTGACGGCTTAGTTTAGATACAATTGAATGCAGCTTGATAATCGTATTGGAATCAACCGGACTACAATCGGTAGCCTCACCATCTAAGATGGTCCATCTTGGTGATTTTCAGCAGATATCGGTCTGGGAGAATCACTATAACGAAACTGATTCCAAGAATCGTTAGATTGAAGACGTACGTTGAGAGACGCAACGATTATGTCTTTGGATATGTACGGGATGTGAAAGTTTGTAATTCTATTGTATATCCCTGTAAGCGAGTGTGTATATACCAGTAAATCATAAATTGTAACTTAAGTCCTCGTTCGATGCGTACACGTCCGTTCGTCGAATATCGTTAACTTTGAAATCGTATACTCTTATAATTAATTTTCTTAAAAAATCGACTTTTTGAGTTCGTAGCGTAACGTAGATACCATAAAGCGATCTTAAATGTGATGAAATCCGGTTTAATGTATTTTGAGTAAAAATATTCTGTGATGTTTTCTTGAAAATTGAATTGAATCCCCTTTGGTCTCCTTTTCTGAACACGTAGTCTATGTTTAATTCTAAAATATTTAAGAAATATCAAATTTGATCCTGTTTGAAGTTTTATAATGATATTAACCCATCATGATAGATGTAAAAACAGCTTTGACTCACTTCAACTAACTGCATACCCGTAAGGTCATTATTTTTCATTTTTTGTTTGATGACAATATGACTGATTGCTGTTTATTGATGTTTTGTCCAGAAATGGACTCTTTTGAAAAATGGTGATTTTACTTGTTGTATTTCAAGAGGTTTCTCCTCGTTAAAGAATTCAAACCACGAAATACAATCAAAACTAAAACACACTTTAGTTATGCGTATACGTCCACAAGAATTTATTCAAGGCTCGCCTAAAATAATGAAGTCAAAGTGAAACAGATTAACCGGTCCAATCGGAAGACACCAAAAATTGAAAATGTTAGGGGAAGTCTTGGGAGGGATTTAAAAGATCCATGAATTTTGTGTGTCTTGCAATCCGATTTTTGAGCCTTTTGGCCAGAATATGACCAGCCCAAATGGTCACTGATAAGATTGATAGAAGCATTTTGTTCGTTCAATGTTCGTCCGTTGTTCGCTGATTGTTCGTGTGATGAGTTGTTACAATTTGATTTTCTCCGTTATCAGTATTTTGCTGTTTTATCGTTGATTTTGCTCGTTTCATATCTGTTGAAACCTTATAAGATTTTACCCCAAAGTTGGTGTCCAAACAGAGCCTCAAAAAATGAGCCTCGTCAGATAAACTATCGGACAATTTGTAAATTATCGGTGATTGGCAATTACCGAGTGATGATAAAGTTAAAGTTTCGTCTAACCTGAACGTGGTATTTCATTTGATGAAGGGCACAGCAAGGACAGCAACACCCAATAGCACAATCACGCCATCTCGAACCAGGTATTTTATCATTTTTTCTGAGAACAGTTCGGTGATATCCGGCAAGCATTCCAAGTGGCTAAAATTATTTTCGTTAGAACATTTAACAATCCAGTTCTTGGGATATTTATTCTGGTTGTTCCACTTGTTCTACTTATGAGAACCGCTTATTAAATATGTTCGCGTGAGCATATGCCGAACTTAGGAAGCCAGAATAGCCAAAACAGCTGGTTGCTCGGTTGGTTGAAGATAAATAAAAACTAGGGACTGAGACGGCAAATCAAATTAGGTTTGATCTAAAGTGAATTAGGGTTTATTTCTCTCTACACGGGAACGAGTTAATCATACGTGTGCGATGGGAAGTTCTTTTTAGTTCAATTTAGACATATCAATACCAAATATATCATTATAGCAATGATACCACGTACAAAATAATAATATTAAAGTAATACCACGTCATCTGAAATCACCCCAGTCAAAAGTCAGATCTTTGTCAGTTTTTGAGGCTCAGAGTTGGTTGCTCAACCTAGCTTAGAAATTCGACTAGAATATTACATAAAGTTCTTGTTTGATCTGGTTTAAACTCGCTTATCGGATCGACGCCTCTCCAATCCTTTGAATCCTGAGAAAGTAAACTAAAGTTAGAAAAAGCAACAGTGTATTACTATAGGAGTAAATACTGAGCCATTTGGCGTTATAACGAATTTCTAAACCTTACGAATATTCAAAAAATGACAGGCATAAAATTTTTTGAAACATATGATGTATGAAAACGTTTTAAAACTAAAGATTCGTGCATTTTTAGAAGAATATTTCTTTAGCGTTGAAATTGATTCGCTGAAAATTAAGAAATCGACTTTTGTTAAGGATGTTACCGTTTAATATTTTGAAATTTTCCAAAAAGTTCCGAAAGTGCGCTTTCGAAGAGGTTTTCGTGAGTTCGAGTTTTGAATCTTGTTTGATATGGAACTTAAATTAAGTTTTGGAATAGTTACTATCGGACTTCACGATCTCGTGATATAATTTGATAAATTTTTCGGTCCAAAATCTCTTACCATACGATTCAAGTCTATTTTTGGTGAAAAATGAGACAAAAACGGTAAAGGAACGGTAAAAGAACGGTCACGAAGAACGGAATTCCGTTGAGAACAACGCATCTTTGTAATCTGAAGAGACCCGTGCGTTAATTGTAATCACAGTCGAACGGATTTTTGCCCCGTGCGAACGACAAATATTTTTAGTTCAAACGCACGAACACTTTCCGTAAGTCAATTTACGTCGATTTTGCGAGTCCAATTAACCCAAAATCAGTCAAAAATAAATCATTTTAAAGTTAATTACTGTAATTCACTATAATTTTTAGTGATGATTGGATAACATCTTTTTATAATAAATATTGGCATCGTTTTTTGAGGCATATGATACATGTTCGACAAGTACTCGGAGTTCAACAGGTCGAAGAATTCAAACTAGAATTCATGCGATGACAGCGGTCCCGATTTAATTGGATTATTTGATTTTTGATAAATAATTATGGTTTCTGCCAATTATAGTCTTCAGGTTCTCATTTCTTCAAGACACGTACTTAGAACAACTCATCATCAGTTTCGTCCCACGTGTTACTGTTGATCTTCACTGGAATTAATGCTTCTCACAAGGACTGTCCGTCGCGGACGCACTATGGTAGTAGCATAGTATCAGCCTGATACTATCAGGGATGCTCATACGAGAAAGGTTATTCTAGCACCGTACTTCCTTACTGCGAAGTAAAAAGCGCACGGGTACGAAGACCTTGATGTCTTGAGAGTAGTGATTGAAGTACGAGGAACGGTCACTTTTTGTAGCGCGGACTCCGTGCCACGGAGCACGAAGAGTACGGTACTCCGGGGTACGAATTAAAGCACGAGTACGAGCATTTTCATCAGCACGGAGCACAAAGAGTACGGATTGCGAACAGTACTGTACTCAAGGGGTACGTATTTTCGCACGGGTTACTACCATTCTTACCAGCATGGAGTTCGAAGGATATGAAAGATGTATGAGCATCCCCGCATAGTATAGTATCACAATCTGACCGCCAGTGGATCTCGAGAATTTTAGAAGGGACTCTAAGAATTGTTTTTTCACAAACGATTATTGCATAAGAGTCAAAGTACCTCACACTGGTCTGAAGAAAAAATACCCTTTTGAAGATTTTTAAAACGATAAAGGTTCAAAATTCATTTCGGTGGTAATTTTTAAAATTTGGGTTGGCTTCAATTAAAAACCAACGCCCTTTAAATCGAATTTATTAACTGAACGTTTTCCACGATACTTTCCAAAGATACCTTCAAGTA
>SCLD01093392.1:0-12389 GCA_004367895.1 Oikopleura longicauda | reverse complement strand
TAGGGATTCCCTACTCTTGCTACTTTTTTCAAAATAGGCATACAAAGCACCATTCATTAATGAGCCACGTTACTGAACATCCTTGTCCAACCGATCTTTGTCGAGCATGTTACAATTATGCTTTTGTAGCTGTTCCGGAAGATACACACGAACTCGAGACGAAAATAAAATGTCAGAAGCTTATGGCACTGAAAGATTGTTGCATCAAGTATATTCTAGACGTGTAAGGCCAGCTTGAGTATAGGGGGTACCAAATTAGACTGTTTTGCTTGGTCCAGGGTTCCCACATCTTAGAGTGACCATCTAACTCTAGACCAAGTGGTACACTTACATGTGTGTCAACCCAAGACCAAGTGCATCAGTCTCATCTGGTACCCCCTATATAAGTTACAGTCAGATTTCGATTGTGATTTATGATTAAGTTAATTGTGATTGATTATTAAGACTTCGAGAAGTTGATTCTAAATTCGATGCAGTTTTGAATGGCCCAAAAACATCTCTTGGAGTAAAAGAACCATTGAAAATGAATGTCCCCGAATGTTTCATCGTTAATGAGAAAAAATTTGAACACAGGATTGTTTTTTCGTCCTTCAATTTCGTTGAATTGTCCGCGGACGTCCAACTTGGACGGTCCAAGGACGTTTTGTTCGAACTGTGGGTCCATTTCGATCAAAACTATGCAAAGCGATAGCGAGAAAAAATATATGCTGATTGATACGTCTCAAGGTTTTCATGATCGACTGACAAATATCCTGTCTCGAAACAAGGATCAGTTTTGCGAAAAAATTGATCGCGATCATAATTTCGCTTATATTTTGATAATTCTCGGTTTTCCTATGGTTATTTTCGGACCACTGCTGCTAATGGGCGCGGCCAGTGTTCTAAACGAACTTTGTGATAAATGGGAACTCGGCCATTTGGAAGTTAATGAAGAATATAGAAGAGATCGTAACCATCACTGAATTTTGTTCTGTTTTCCAAGTAAATTAAATCAACATTATTTGAGTCAAAGGTAGATGTCAAAATGGCCAATTTTCGATAACTTAAGCTAGGGTGAGGATAGTTCGGCCGAGCGAAGCGACAGCCCGTAAACCTAACGATATATATCTCAGTCGGATATTATTGGATTTTCATAACTTTGATTCCGTCAAACACGCTGGATGATATTTATCCAAATATCGACGAAAACTCTTTTCAAAATTCAAATTTTCGAGCGATTTGAGACTTGGCTGAATTTTCGCAAATGTAAAGGAGGCTTATTTATCCGAGGAACCGCTGTGGATTCCGTAAACCCACCAAGTGAATTTTTGGCTGTTCATTAAAACGAGTTAGTATATAATTTATATCACATGAGACCAAATGACGTAAATACTCACAAGAAAATAATGTGGACAACCTCGTTGATGTTTCCATTTAATTTGCTCTATAACTTTTCATCTATGTTTTCCGCTTTGATCTATGAAATAATTTGAAGTACTCTCTAACACCATATATCGACGATTCTTATCTACTGAAAGCGGTAAAAAAAATGAATGTAAATCTCTTTGAAGCCATACCTTTGAACAAACATTCTAAAAATGCAGTTTAATATCGAGGAATCTGGCGTAAGGTGTATGTTACTTGGGCATATGTTATTTGTATTGCCCCAACCCGCGTTCACCCTGGAAAAATTGAAAATTTATTATTTTGAGCGGTTTCAAAATTTCTCGTACGCATGCTTTTTGAAGAATTTCAGGATACCAAGGGGTTAGGGTTCATTGATTGAAAGCATTTTTAAGACGCCGACGTTCAATGGATCACCGATTGCGTTGTTTGAAAGATGCTGGACTGAGGATTCTGGCGATCACATTATTTTTTTGCGCAACCTGTGGTGGTATAATTTACATTTATAAAACTAGAAAGGCCATGATCGGTGGCGATGACGACGCTTCTGGTAAGTTCTCAACTAAAACTTTGGGTTACGACCTTTACCGGAAGTTACAGACGTTTAATCAGACCGGAAGTGAAAAAATGTCCGAATAGGTACCCGGGCGTACGCTTCACTCGGCCGAACTATCCTCACCCTAGCTTCGATTAGTTTTTCGAACAGCTGACAGAAAAAAAAATATTTTCTTTTAAAACAAATAAATTAAATTTCAGATAATCTATTTTTTGTTGGTGAGAGGGGCAAAAATCACACATTGAACAAAAATGATCGTTGCCCATATGCTGATGAACCCTGTCAAAATGAGTTTCTTGACAATGAAACTATTTATAATTCCGACAATCCTCATGCATACAAAACAGCTAATGATTATACTTTGGTTTGATTTTGAATCGTTCAGGGTTTTTTTTAACGGAATAACAATTTTATGTTGAATTTTCTTCAGAAGCACTACTTCTCTGTCAAAACCTACCCTGCGTAGGCTCTGTATGTGTATTTTTACGATGCAGAGAATAAGTAATGCCGGAGTAAGCGACGTTCAGGCCAAAGTCTTCGGCATCAATTTTCAAAAATATGCCAATTGTGAAGTTTGGTATCGATTAACTTCGGCACCAGTTCCCTTCGGCACGATGATGGAACTTCGGTTAAAATGAGGCCAGAATTAGGGTTAGTTCCTTATTAGGGTGAGCATAGTTCCTTATTAGAGTTAACCCGGTTAGGGACCCTAACTTAGGGTAATTTATAAATTAGTGCCGAAATTCGTTTTGACAAAGTCAAAGTGCTGAAATTCATTTTCGACTTGGTGCCGAAGGTAACTCGTGCCGAAAATCGATCGCTTCTAAATGTCAGACTTAGATTTAGTGCTACAATTTTATTGAGTTTTAAACATATGATTCATATCATATGACTCATATGATATGGCATGTTACATATCACTATTCGCATGACAAAATTTCACACGAGACCTTGTTTTTTGTGCCATGAAATTTGATAGACTTGATGAGTCTCTCAATGAGTTTCGTGAGCATCACCTGCGAAATCATGACTACCTCCTATATACACTTAGAATAGTGCTTAGCCAATCATAAAAGTGTTGTTATGTTTGCCAAAAGACCTCGGAACTTCGGCATCGTTCATATTTAACGAACTTATTTAGAACTCGACCGATTCCGAGATACCAGAAGTGATCGAAGTTTCGACTATCATTGAACCGTCTGGTCGAGCTGCCTTAAGGAATCAAGATGTTCCACTGCCTGTGTACCATAAAGATTAGGATGTTGATTAGGATTTACTCTTATTTTGAGGCGTCAACCAGGGCTGAGCGGTCCACGTACCAACAGGCTCTGTTGGCAACAGAGCCTTTTATCATAAGCTTTTATTTCGTCCAAGGATGGCGATGGTCCTCGTCTCGTCCTTATTTCGTCCTCAATCGACCCTGGTACTCAATCGGTCCTGATCTTTAATCATCCCTCTCTCGTCCCTAAGTGTTTCTATTTTTTCGTCCTCATCCGACCAAAGTCCCACCTGAACTTCAATAAAGCCGTCCCGGACGATGGCAGTCCCAGGACAGCCCGTCCTGGCCCGGACCCCTGGTTTCAAAAATTAACGTTTTTGAGTAATAACATTAAATTATCCTTACAAAGAAAAAACACATAATGGACCAATATATGTGCAACAGATAATCAATATTGACATCAATGTTAGACGAACAGATCTCCAGGAAACGTATCCTGAAAATATAAATTATTGAAATGACATGACTGCGAAACCCCTTGTACAGATGTTTTCGTCATCAACATGATTTTAAAAATGTATTTACAAAAAATCTCAAAACTCATTTTCAAATTGTACTTTTTCGCAAAAAAAACAACGTAGTTCTTCAAAAAACGGTTTCAGTTCAAAAGAAATCTACTATGATAAATTATCATTGATAATGGTGCGCATATAAACACGCAGGACTAACCAGATTCTATTCACCAGAGCCGGTCGTTTTCGTCAAAACTTCTGTCAAAACTTTTGACCAAGGAGTCTGAAACAGACTGTCTGTTGGAATATGCGGACGAGGAGCAATTACATGGAGCAGATCACATCAGTTTCTTCGTTTATGTATAAATGTCAAAGACTATCACTGCGTCTCAGTTTCTTTATAAACAAAATCAACTTCACTTACGTCACCTATCCCCAGACCTGTCAGCGCCGTTGTTTTAAATGCGATTAAACATTCGATCAAATTCTTCAAATCATCAAATTGAACTGAATTTTCAATATTTTACAGAATTTTTGGATCAAAAATGAAACTTGTTTTAGTCTCTCTCTGGGGCATGTTGGTGCTATTTTCATCACCATCTTAGGTGTACTCATATGGACCATTTCATATGGTGATTATAACAAAGGGTAACTCACCTTAAACTCAGTGTTTTTGACTGGACATGTTTATAAGGAAATCCGTGGCTTAGAGTCTAAGCCTTATACAATCGATTTCAAAATGAAAAACTAAGGATAATCAATGAAGTTTTTCTCCAGTAACACTTTTCAAAAGTGAATTCTCTTCCTCATTAGCCACTGCAGGGGTGATATAAGTATTACATCTGGAATATGCAATTATCTGGTACATGTAGTAATTTGGCGCTCACTTTTCGACCGCCACCAGATTTCTAGTTTAAATCACATTGGAATTTCTTTCAAAGTGAATAATTTTTATTGTGATTTTTTTTCAAATTGAAGGCAGATAACTTATATTATTTTGTTTAGTTTATTGATTTTAACATTTATGTTACATCAGCACGTCGTTTGTTGAACTTTTTTCATGGAAAATGGCTGTTAAAGAAAAATTAATGATTTTTCATTCATTGGAATTGTCAGAAGGGATTATTAGTCGCTGGGTTTACCCATTGATTTTGTTGAGGTTTACCCTTTATTTGCCAAAAAGGAAATTAAATCGATTTGGCATATAACTTGATGTGTTTGTTGATGAACTGGCATTCGCACTTGCATTGGCAGATGAACCATTGACAGCTGCTCCAGCATTGGCGGTAGCGGTGGCTCCGGCATTGGCGGTAGCGGTTGCTCCGGCATTGGCGGTAGCGGTGGCTCCACCATAGTAAGCGCCAGTGTTAGAACCTACAACGGCTCCTACACCATTACTGACACCAGTGTTGACAGTGGCTCCAGCAGTTGCAGTAGTGAGCCCACTATTATATCCACCTCCATAAGGGAAGTTCAATTCAGCGTTATCACCATAATATGTCCATGATGGTTGAGTGACTTTTGGAACTTCGGTGTTGAATCGCCATGAAGTGGATGCACTCATGTAAGCACGTGATACGGCAGCAAAGGTTGGATCACTCATATCAACATTCATTTCACCGATGACACGGAATTCACTAGTAGTAGTCAGTGTTCTCGTGTCTGGGTTATGGAAACGTCTCCATGCATTAATATCAGTTCCAATGTTGACACATGATGCAAGAGGTCGCATGACACCACCAGCGGTTGCTGTGGCAGTTGCAACGGCCATATTACCAGATGATTGAGCAGTTGCTTGGGCAGATGCTTGGGCAAGATTTTGAGTTTCGGAATTGTAGCAGTCTCCTTGAAGACCAGTGACTTGATCAGCTCCACAAGCCAACTGGAATCGGTATCGGACACCACGGTTGCGTTGTTGATTGAAACAACATCCGGTCCAGCCAGACCATTCCCAGTTACAACATTCACCCTAGAATCAAAGTGTTAAAATATGTCATAATGGAATCAAATTAAATGATTTATATATGTGATGATCGATTTGTAAAAAGTATAACAAAAATAATCATAATTCTCTGATGATGCTCTTTTGATTCCATATTCGGAGAGTTTTTCTCCTCTGTCTCCTGTTTCTGAGCAGAATATGATATTCAATTAAGTTATATTTTGTTATGTTTGGTTCAAAATAGAGTTTTGACTTACTCTGTTACATGTGGTAGTTTGAATGGTTTCGACATTATCCAAGGCACCCTTGACACAAAAACCTTCACCAACATTACCACCGACGCAATATCTGATTCTTCTCATTGTACCTGCACCGCATGACTTAGAGCATGATTCCCAGGATTGCCAGGCAGAAAAGTATGGGCAGGCAGTTGCTCTGCACTCTTGACCATATTCAATAGTGGTTGTTTGTGTACATTTATCATAGATTTCATATTCTTGTCTGTTGACAGTCAAAGATCCACATTGAGTGTTTTTGGCGCAGTCCTTGACCAATCGTTTGATGTATCGGTCCATCATTGTGCTGATATCAACACCTTGAGTGATAATTTCGGATACAACTGAACCAGTGCAACCATTTTTAATGGTACGGGTGGCTTGTTTGATACCAAGGTTGGTACCGACAGCACATTGAGTTTCAACGAAAGCTGTTTGGGTGATAATATCTGGTTTAACTGGGAGTTGACATGTTGATGATTGTGATGCTTGAGAACAATAATTTCCGCATCCTTCAAATCTAGTTCTGATATAAGTTCCCATTTCTCCAGCGAATGAAGCGCATTGCATACCATTGGCGCCGACACAGGTTCCCCATACAGACCATGGGGTAGGTGGCATAGCATTAACTGTGCATTGAACAGAAACTTGGTTATTTCCAGCTCTGCAAAGACCTTGGAAATATGGAAGATCTTTCAAGTAAGCACATTCGGGTTGCATCAAATCGGTTTCGTCGCAAACTGCTGTGGCCATAGCATTTGATGTTGCTCCAGCTGAGCATGCATCGGCTGTAGCTGCGCAATTGACAGCTGTGGCAGATCGTGGGAGACGTGCTGGACATTTACAGGTACCACATCTTTCGTATTGAGTTGTAACAACTTCATTTGTGCACATATTGATACCACGTCGCATTCTCCAACCTCCTTTGTAACCTGGGTAATATCCTGGTCTTGTTGTGAGATTTGATCCGTCATCGTTCCATGCTCCAGGTGCTCGAACTTCGTCCATAGATTCATAACCTTGGATTGAAGAGTAAGCGTATGCACTGGCAGAGCTACCACATTGATTGGCTTCAGCTTTAGCTCCAGCAATGGAAGTAACAGTCATAACAGATGGATCCTTCCAGCATTCACGTGAGCAGACTGACCAATCACTGAATTGCATAACTGGTTTGGCTTCACAAGCAGTGAATTGTTCTTCAACAGGCCATAATGATTGACATGGATAGACACGTCTTCGAACCATTTGTCCGCCACATTGAGTACATTGAGAATCATCCCACTGACCCCATGGTACCATTGGTTTTTGTGGCATACAACGTTTTTGTTCAGTGTCAACAACAGCGTTGTTACAAAGATTGACTCTTTGTCTATAGATAAAATCGGTATCACACTGTGCGCATTGTCGATCCCAAGCTCCCCATGGGCTGATTGGTTCTTGAACTGGTGGACATTGAATGCCAGTTTGAACAACTTCGTCCGCACAGATGAATTTTTGGGTTTCAGTGTAGGTCCTTCCATTACATTTATCAGCACACTGGGTGGCCATGGTAGAGATTTTTGGTCCATATGGTCTAAGTGGCTCATTTGCCATGCATGTGACTTTTTGAATATTGGTACCATCACAACCGCATGATTCTGATGCACCTTGACATGTTCGGAATCGTGGAACTGATGTAAGACATGTTGGTTCTTGGTGACATTGGGAATAGTTGACTTCTGACCAGGCTGACCAGTATGGACATGGGATACCAGTTTCACATGGTTCACTTGAAACAGTTGTCAGTGAGTCCAAAAGTCCTTGACACTGTTGTGAATTGACATGCATTGCTCGTTTAATGATTTGTCTAGTACCAGATCCACATTGGGTTGAGGTACCATCACAGACTTGAGCAGCCGAGCAGCTACCAGTTTCAAGAGCGTATGTAATTGGGCTTCCGCATTGTGCAGTTTCATGTTTGCCATGGCTTGTTGAAAGAACGTTTCCATTTTTATCGATACACATTTGGTATCTGACCTTTTTGCCAATACCGCAGTTTTCGGAACACTCTGACCATTCACCGAATGGAGTAGTAGCGCAGATTTGGCATTCACGACGAATAATAACATCATCCCAGGTTGAGCACTTAGCTCTTCTGACAAGGGTTTGTTCGGCAACAAATTGACCAGATGCAGTGAGTGAGGCAAGATCAACACCCATACCGCATTCGGACCATGTTCCGACTGGATGGTAGTGTGGGACATTAGCATAGATTGTTGCTGGAGTCAATGATTTCAGACCTGGAACAAATTGAAGACCACAAGATTCTGATCTTCCGAGATCATCAGGAGTGTAATTCATTGATGGATCATTTTTACAGATTGGTTCTCGGACTTGTCTTCGAACACCAGAGCATCGATTGACATCGTCAGTTGCGAAATCGCAATATCCCATGGTTGTAGGATTATTCCAAGGATTATTATTGAGCCATGAGTTGACATTTAAGCCACCGACCCAGGTCCATGGGGTAAGGCCGAGGGTACAATCACGACGATTATTTGGAATTGGGTTTCCACAAACGTGTTTAACTTCTTGTTCCTCGTAACAATATCCTTCGGCATCACGTGTGCATGATGACCAATCAGAAGAGATGTAACATTCACCGTTATCAATACCAGCGATATCGGTAGTGATACATTCTCTGGCTTGGCAAACAACTCCTTGATCGACAACAGCTTCATAGCAGTCGGTTCTAGAACCACTGCAACAGGCACTTCCGGCTCTGTGAACCGGAACACCTGGAATGAGAACACGTGGTGGGATGATAAAGTCATTGATACATGTTTTGGTCATAGTTTCGACAAAGTTATTTCTGCACCTGTCAGTGCTGGTTATGAAAACTGTTCCTTCTTGGCCACATCTAGAGTTACATTCAGACTCTTGAACATCGATGATTTCCCCACCACACATGCCACCCTCTGCAACGAGCGATTTTATTGCTTCGGATCCATATTTCATAGCACAGGCTTTGCTTGGTTTTGCACCAAGTTTCAAGTCACAAGTTTTGCATCGGTATTTGTATTGATCACACTGGTTGGCACATTCGTGTGTTGGTAGTGACCATTCGGTAGTCCAAGCAGTCCATTCTTGTGGATAAGTGTCACACCAGTACTGTTGTCTTGAGTCTGGTCTTTCTTCACCTCTGCAATCAGCAGTGGTAGCGACTTCCCATCTCAATTCACGTCCAAGATTTTCACCTTCCTTTGGACACTCACATGGACCTGACATACCTTCGTAAGAAATTGGGACGACACAGTTCATATCAGTATTAGTTGTTCCAGCGCAAACATCAATAGTGGTGACAGTTTTTAAACCGGCGCCGCATTGAAGTCCTTTAACATTAAGACATTCACCTACGATGACTTGTGGTTCTGGTTTTTTAATTGGAGCACATGATGTAGTTTGGGTAAGTTGATTTCCCGGGCAGGCACATCCACGTGATCTTGATCGTTCACGTTCAACACAAGCAGCTGGGAATGATTCATCACAGGCTGACCATGCGGACCAATCAGAACATTGATTGATGGCACACAATTGTTTGTTTTCAATTTTTGTTTCAGTTTGACCGGTACACATAAAGGTTCGTTGATATGTTTCAGTCGCGAACACATTTGGTTGACATGTGACATCTGGACAAGGTGTTGCACTGACAAGGGTCCACTCGGATGGTGGTGGATTGATACCACAAGCAACTTCGGATTTGACGATTTGTGCGTTTGTACATGGATCTACATTGACTTCTTGAAGTTTAAGTCCCTTGTTCAGGCAGGCAGTGTTACATGTTACTTGAAGGTCAACACGGGTCATGCCTTGTGCTGGGTTGAATTCAGGTACTGCAACATTACTGGCATCAACAATTTGGAAAATAGTTCTCTGGCGAGGTGCACCGCATGCGAGAACCTTACTTTGAGTAATAGCCATGCCAAATTGATCAACGGTATCTTGATCAGAGTAACATTGACAATCTCGTCTTTCGATTCTGTTTCCAGGACATTGACCATATGGTGTATTAGCACCACTACATGGTTGAGCTTCGACCCAATCAGAGCACATTGTTGGTACCATTTCTTTTTTATATTCAGGTTTGATGTTACCCCAAACAACGACTCCGTTTTCGAGTCGCGGGTTACATTTGGTGACACGCTTCCAAACACGTCGGGCACCTTTGTCACACTCTTGTTCGACTTCTTCCCATGGTGACGGAGGAAGGCAAACTTGGCAAAGTGGCATAGGAATTTGAACTTCTTGAATTAAAACTCTTCTCTGGTCATTTGGTGTACATGGGCCACATTTTTGCCATGTCTGTTCGACACCACAGAATGGATTTGTGTGGGAACAGCAGAGCTCAGCGGGCAATTTAATGGTGGATTGTGTGCAAGGTACGTCTGGCATAATAACATCTTCGCAACATTCAGTTGGTCCCTCGCAGTGATCTGTATTACGACCGTAACATGTTCGAGTTTTACATCTCTTTGCTGGGTTGCATGATGATGTTGGAGCAGACCAGGCACCCCATCCGGACCAGTAGGAACATGTATCTTGTTTGAAACTGGTACATTTTTTGCTTCCAAGACTGTCTCCGGAACAATCAATACCGGCAACACCATTCAGACATCTGAAATAACGAATCAATATAATGATAATATTACATAATTTGTTTCATATTATTTATTTTTATACGTTGATTTATTAATATTTATCCTTTGTTGGCTTGAAAGTACCACTAGACCGTCTTACTACACCAATTTACACCACCAAATGAGTGATTTGGTGGAGAGGACTATTGGCTACCAGACTTAATAGCACTAGACTTGTTTCTCAAAAATTAGATAATATTCGAGTAATCCAATTATTTTTCTACTAAATATGATTCTGATCCAAAAATATATCGTTCAGATGACGAATAATTGACGAACTACACCAATTTTGTCCACGAATTAAACAGTTCATTTTTTGTTTTGCTTACCGTCTGACTCGAGATTGGACACCTTGTCCACAGACACCAGTGCATTCATTCCATGCACCCCATGGAAGCCATTTAGCAATGACAGAGCCATCTGATCCTTTACCAGAAACTCTTTTTGAGACTTTGGGTAATCGATTACCAATTGTAAAAGATTGTGATTGTGGGTTTGGTCGATAACCCCATTGACGGACACCAGTTGTGCTCCAGGCATTAGCACCTGCACGTGCATTTTGTGCAGTGTCAGCTGTAGCCGAAGCCGAAGCCGAAGCCGAAGCTGAGGCAGATGCCGAAGCACCTACTGGTTGGCCAACCTTACCATTGGCGGTGGCCTGACTGATTAGAAGTGGTAAAAATAGTTTCACCATCGACAAGCTGCTTGATATGCTGAAAATACGTTTTATTCTCTGGAAGCTAACTGGAGCGTAGTGAACTATGAATCATAGTCTATGATCATTCGGACGCTACAGTTTAAAAAATAAAATTCCTCTAGTTACCTTGTCAGAATGGGTTTAAAAAAAACTTGGTGGAATGTGAATTGAAGTTGCTTATATAGGGAATATCAGAAGGGGAGGATGGTGCTTGGTGGAGCCTTCCTCCACCAAATAGGCTATCTTACCTCCCGTTTCCAAATCAGTATTACTCCTCAATAGACCAAGATTTTGAGGGTTCGAAGAAGTGACGCCCAAGAAAACCCTCTTTACAGGTCGTAATTTCAAAAACACTCTTCAAATTATTAAGAAAGCTCCTAATTTAACAATCGACAGGATTTCAATTGGTGGAGTCGAAAGACAAGAGTTCAAAATCAAAATTGCATGTTATCAAAATTACCCGTCTTCAATGTCACTGAGTATCGTGCCCACGCATTGAAACTGAGGGGTGATTGTAAACTTGTACATTCAACATTTTTCATGGAATTGCAAATGATCCACGGAACGTTAAACAAGACTAAGATGAAGCTAATACGATTCGTATTATAGGAGTCAGGGCCTAAGTAGAGCTGAAGACAGTCCGAACACCAAAAATTATTTGGACTTCCGAACAAGGCGATTAAAAAACTGATGATTGAAAAAATTGAAAACTTCGAGTCAAAATGGGATATTTTTGCGTCCAGATCGGTCAGTTAGTATTTGAAGTTAAGTCAATGTGCTGGGTTTATCCTTTGATATTCAACCTACTTTAAAGCTCGACTGATATTTGAAGAAATCCATATCTAGGGTGTTCCCGACGAAAATCTTTTTCCATGACGTTAGGCGGAGATATTGACTGTTCGAATATGATTGTTTGAATATGATATAAGATTTTAAATCTGTAGGGAATTTTTGACGAAAATCGCCAATTTATGCGAATAGACATAGATAACTGATTCTCACTGTATAAATAGAAACTTCTTGGTGAGTGTTTTTTGTCAGTTCTTAAGGCCCGATTTTCGACCTAACGTTTAAAACCTCGACTCTTGAACAGATGATGCTAGACCTGATCCTTTTTTGTTGAAATACC
>SCLD01093381.1:0-12391 GCA_004367895.1 Oikopleura longicauda | reverse complement strand
GAGCCCTTTCAAAATCCCATCGTCCGCGCTCTGCGCATATCGCGCGGTGTATCTCTGTGTGCGGCTCTCCCCGCGTCGTGTGCGAGGCCGAAAATGCTCAATTCTTTCTCTCTCCTCCAACACCTCTTCCCCAGTTTCATTGCCGTGGCGATCTAGTCAAGTAAACACTGATTGGGACCGAGCGAAAAAAAAACGCCAAAGTCCAATGTGAACCTTGTGAGAGATTGACTGGACGGAAAGAAGATTAAAGAGAAGTGTGTCTTTTTACTACAACTTGACATTATTTATCCATAAACATTGTCGTATACAGTGCGCCAATAACAATCAACTATACCCACGATTTTTGTACTACAAACTGACTTTGCCGTTAGTCGTTTGTCGTCTAAATGAATTTAATCAGATTTTAATCATCGTGTTTGACAACTTCTTGACACGTCAAATTTCCCAAGTTTTTCTGCACCTTCTTTTTTTTCGCCAACGCCAGTGAAAACATCATGAAACGCGAAAAATTAAAAATTACGCATTATATTGCGTTATTGGCCATATTTGGCGTCATGTACAAAATGTGGAGCATGTTCTCGTCTGATCTGTTTGACGAGATCAACGAACGTGGCCAATTTCGAGGTGAGTCGGTTTTGTGCACTCTTTTTTTTGGTGGCGGTGGTGATCCACAAAAAAAAAGAGACAGAGAACTTATATTGAATTTTTGATTTTAGTTGAAACAACTGAAACAACGTCAACAATGTCAACACTATTAGATGAACGTATCAACTCAAACAGGGACAGGTTCTGACTTTTGTATTATGCAAATGACGGTTTCATTCTGTCTTGTTTGAGACTGTAACACGTGTTCACTTGTTCACCGTATTATGCAAACTTAATTTCCACTTTCAAGTCTACTTGTGTGTTACATTTTCCATTTTTGACAATGTATCGTAAACTCAATCCTCACCACCGAAACTCGGTCTCTTGACTATGATTCGGGCCATAGAAGATTGCATAGTGTAAATTGAATTATAAAATCTTGGTGTACAAGAATTTTATTCAGTAGTGGACACACGGCGACTATTTTACATTTTTTACTGAATTTAATTAGGCGTTTATCAAAATCAAGTTTTCGTTTTGTTCCACAGATCGCAAGGAGCGATGCGCAAGTAGACAATCAACTTTAACCAAGGACAAACAGATGAACTTGGAGCTGTACTACTGCCCTAATTTTGTTTAAAAAGTTGAACCCTTGAAACAGACACTTATCGTCGAGTGATTATGACGTTTGGACGAGACCACTGACTGATCATAACTGTTACTCAAGCCGCGCACATCCAAAGAGTGATGACGCTGACAAGGGCAAACTGCCAGAGGTAATTATAGCTGTCATTGAATTGAAAACATAAGCTGTTTAGTGGCATCATGTGAAGGCTTCATTATGTAGCTTGATCATTGGTGCACCTTTATAAGCATTCAGAACAAAGATTGATTCGTACCCAAATCGTTTGTTAAAAAATGTTGTCAAAAATGTATGTCACCATCGTTAACAATTCAGTTCATCGTTGTCGGCGTTGACAAATGCGGCACATCGGCCCTGGCCAAGTTTCTGATGCAACACAGCAAAGTGTCGTTCCTCGGCGAGACTTACTTCTTCAATCGCGATTACGGACGCGGCTTAGAGTACTATAAACTGCTTGGCGCAGGAGTGCCGAGTGAGAATACACTCTTCGAGAAGTCGCCCACTTATTACAAGAGTCTAACAGTGCCCAAGTACATTCGCGATATGGACCCCAAAACAAAGATTGTCCTGGTCACTTGCAATAATGTTCGGCGTTTACTTTCAAGGTATAGTGCTGATTATATATTCAAAATTTATCTTATCAATTTCGGACGTAACATTGACCAGTTTAATAGTACCGTAGAGAGTTATCGGGGTTAGAAACACAGAAACGTGTCAGATTTTACTCTGATGGAGTACTTCAATCGGACGTACCGCGCACACACACACGCTCACTCACAATGTTTGTACTAAGCCCACTAACAAAATTTATCTCAGTTCCTCCTAGCCTCCTTTTTTGTTCCAACGCAAGATCCGTCACGTAGGTTATTGTCTTCAGATATTTGCACATCATGAAAAAATCACAAAAACAGGCCCTGGCGATGGGCGACGATGCTATCCAGTATGGCGAGAATATGGCGCTGGCAGTTGTCGAGATCGAGCAGCTATTTGAATCATATGTGCCTAACTACAAGATGAATATGAACAAGCTAATTAATGTGCTAAACGAACGCTACAAAAAACGCCAAATACCCTTCAATGGCCAAAATAACTGGACGCATGGGCCCAATGCAGACCTAATTGGTCGTCTGGCGTCGATCATTATTGACGGCCTGTATAGGTAGTAGTTGAAAAGGTTGCCCATAAAATTTATAAATGATGATTTAAGTGTGTACTCACAATACTGGCGCGAATACTTTCCCAGAGGTCAATTCCTTGTCATTGACGGCTCGGCCCTGAACGAGCACCCGGCGGGCCAGGTGATACGTCTGGAGCGTTTCCTGGAGCTGGAGATGCAAATAACGAAAAATAACTTTATTAGCGTACCCGAACGCGGCGTCATGTGTTTGAAGGGCGAAGGAACCCGGGTGCTAACTCGTAACATAAATTGTATTAGTAAAGTCGTTGAACTTTGATGCCAATTTCGGGACTAAAAACCATCAAAAAAGCAACCCGATTGAAAAGGTGGCCAACCGTGCTGCGCAAACAAAGACAAGGGACGCTCACTAAGCTACGAGTTCACCCAATCTGCCAATTCGACGCTGTGTAATTTCTTCAGGCCGTTTGATTTACACTTCAGTCAGACTTACAATGTCGAGCTGAGCTACGCAAGCTATCACTGTTAGCCATTATATCTTTATTATGCCACTGCCTTCTTACTTCATCAAATATATCTCAAGCCAAATTAAAACACTACTTTTTTACTGTATTTCAAAGTTAGCTTTCACTGGAGTCGCTTGTCTGGAATCAGTGATTCCGAATCACTGACGATTTGACTGGCTCCTTTATTTCGATAGAACAAAAAACAGGGAAATGGCAAGACATAATAAACTGGGTGAGACGTTTGATCGTGAACTGCTGCATGGAGCGACCGGTGACACAACTGGTGATGCGGCTTTTTGGTCAGTTTGAACGGGTTGTTCAGGCTCGGGTGTGTCTGGTCGCGGACCGCGATTGTCTTCATAGTCGACGTTTTCTTCTGTCACATCGGTTGAGTCAGGCGAGTCATAAATGGCGCCCTCACTCATTGACTCGTCATCGGAGCTCGATGCTGTAAAAACGTGATGGCTTAATTGAGCACTTATTAGTAAGCTTCTGTTACCTGGACTAGGGTCTGCTTCATAGTTGTCTAGCTTCATTTTGAATGCAGCGTTAATCAAACTGAAACCACAGTTAGCTTTAAGTTCAAATTTAATGCAGGGCAGACCTGACGACAGTCTGATTTAGCATTGCGTGACCGCCGAACAAATCGTCAGCCGTCATCAAAATGTTCAACTCGTTCCGCTCATCAATGCCGAGCTCATTCATTGCCCAGTTGCAGTACTCATAAGCCGCATCATAGTCTCCAGTGCGGATATTTGGCTTGAAAGCAAGACTTGAATTATGGTAAACATTGTCTCACTCACCGAGTCATAGTCTCCCAACTGTGACAAAAGCCCATGCATCAGACTGATCCAAATGTTTGGATCTTCAAAATCATCGCCAAAATTGTGTACATCTCGCGAAGTAAATTGATTAATCCAGTCAAGTAAGGCACCATCTTCTTTGCGCAATGCCATGTTTATGACAGCATTTTGTCGCCTTATCAATTAAAGTTAGTTGTTTAACACTTAAAACAAGGGTTTGACGGAAGAGAAGTTGAAATACAACATCAACCAACATTTACTGTATTTCCTTAACAAGTCAATGTGTTTTACCTCTCAATTGTATCCTCAACTTCATCATCAATTATGTTGCCCGGTTCAATCTCATTGGCAGCGGTAAAATCAGCCAGATCATCTTCAGTGGGAAAAGAGGGAAACTCGGGCACTGCGTTTGGCGGCGGAGTAAAAAGCTCTTCGTGATTCGAGTACTAATTTGAGTGTTTTTTATGTTATAAACAAAGTTTGGTAATTTTAAACCTGACGGCCGAATTTTTGACTGTATGCAGTGCCGTTGTATCGGGCTGAGTCAACTGATGAGTCGGAATCAGTATCACTTCCGATGTCTCCTATTAAATTGATTGACTGTTTTTTATGGTGTTTTTTATACTCATAGTAAATATTTCGTGTTTAAATGTTTTTGACCTAACCTTCGATTCTGTACTCATTCTCTTCATAGCCAACCGACCCGTCTTCCGAATACTTCCTGTAATCGGCGTATTGGGGCACTGGGCTGACACTGCCTTCTTCCGAGCCATCGTCTCGTGCGAGTTCCTGTTCTTTATCATCGTCTGTCTCGGGCATTCCAAACGGCTTTCCAAAGTGTCGACTGTACTCTTCATCAAAGGTGAACTGTCGCTCGCTTTGTTCAAGAGGGGTTTCTGGTTCTACTTTTGAGTTAAAATCATGCTTTACAAAAACTGGTTGTTACCCTCAATTTCAGACGGCCTCGTCGACTCTTGTTTGGTCAATTTTTTGAAATCTTCCCACTCGTTTGGCGTGATTGACTGTACTCTGACACTTTCATGATTCGTTTCCATGTTGTCATCATCCTCATAGCTTTTGGTTAAAAAATTAGTGTCAATAAAATCAAACTTTTCAAAAATGGTAAGCCCTTGGTTAGTATGCCACTACCTTTCAATTGATCCGTAAAAAGATGGGTAACGTTCGGTGCGTCGGTATCTGCGGAGTTAATTGAATCAAGAGCAAAGTCAAAGTGAAGAAAAAATAGATGTAAGAAAGCGCCTGTGCCTACCCTTGCATGTATTCATTTTGGTCACTCATATTGTTCTCTGTAATCAGAAGAATCTACAACACAATTGATTACTTAGTCAGAGGAGCGCATTGAGAAGGGACAAGGTTCAGTACTTTTATCACTTCATCCCTAAAACCACACACGAGCTAAGTAAAAACAGCTGACCAGCTAGAATACATGCCAAATCCAGAAACCAATTACCGCTGTAAGTCAGAGATCACTCTAAATTCGAGTATTTTACCATGTCTCAACAGTATTGTGAACAAACAAATCTGACTTACATGGTTTGTGTAATCGTCATGCAAAAATAGATGCAAAACCGGAAAGTATGCTGTCATGGAAGCTATCATGTCGTGGCGTGATGACGTACATTTTGCATTTGGAAAGACCATTCCACGACACTTGACAACGTCACCGCGCGATGCAACACAGGTGATTGACGACATGGAAAAGTCTGCTAAGATGGTCAGGTCAGGCCAAGACCAGAGGGATAATTCCTCATCGTTGACGAAAAGGAACTTATTTATCGATCATTCGTTCATAAAGTGACACTTTTACTGTAATGATGATCCCAACCGTGGCTAGTAGACAACCTTTTTGATGAACTTTTGGTAATAAACACTAAGGAAGTGACTTCAAAGTGTGCACTGGTCATTTTCCTAAAAAAAGATAACACGTTATTCATCAGTCGATAGTCTCACAGTCTACAGCAGTCTGTGACGACTGTTCCGAACTGACAATCGACTAGTCATCGACACGAGAGCAGGAACATGTCGTTTTCCGTTCCTGTGCACAGACTCACCGCAGTGAATCGTCACTGGCGACGTCATCGACACATGGATCAGCTGTGACGTTTTTGTGGAATCGGAGAGTGACGACTCAATTTGCAACGTCACCTAAAGGACCGTTGCTCTTCACTGATGTAATATCGTTTGATCTCGACATTGATATCAGCCGACGGCGTGGACATCTCGCTCGTGCCTGGGCGCACCTGGTTACTCTGCCGTGAAATGGACACACTCGGCGTGAGATCAATCAGACGAGTGCGAAATTAGTTCTGGCACCATTCACAAAATAGGAAGTCCATATGCCAACAAACGCCCTATGTGAGCACTATGTGTAATATACAGTCAAGCTAAAAGTTGAAAGCATTACAAGTAGTCAAGTTCGGGATGACTTTCAGATGTTTGACGTAACTTTACGTTTATGAGTGGGAAGTTCCCAATGCTCCTTATGCTAAAGTCATCTACCACACGGAAAATAGTCACTTAATAGTCTCCTGAACCTAAGGAGTTCATAAATTTTCATTTCGCAAGCAATAAATATAAACTCATATAATTACTTGGTACTACCTCGGTGACCTAATTAAAAGTGAACTTGACATAATTAGTAATGCTTATCTACCTAGAAATGATCTCCCGTAATGCGTCAGTCTGCGCCCTGAGGCCCAGGTGTGAGTGATTTGGCAGCTGGAATCGAGACACAGCTAGGAGAGAGCGAATTCCACTCCTCACTGGCGCCACACCGCTGCTGCATTACGCGCCCCATCCTCCATTCCATTTTGTTCATATATAAGTTCCTTGTTGACGTCGGACTTCATATAAAACGATTACAACCTAAACACAATATGAATCCAATCTTCATCCAAAACTACTTGGCCTACCAATTCCGCGCCTCACTCATCCAGCAGCATCAAGCCATGTTAAATGCGCAACTATTGGCCGCAACCGAAGTGGCAATGAAAAAAGAAGACTACCGACCGGTTCATCACTTGCCACTGCCGGCCTCATCACGCTCGCCGTCCTCAATTGGCGAACAATCCGACTTGAGCTCATTGTCAGATGGCTCTTCACCAAAAATGGCAAAGAAGCTGAAACAATGCCGCTTTTGCTCGTCAACCTTCAAATCCAACACCGATCTGGCTCGGCATGAGCGCATTCACACGGGCGAAAAACCCTTCAGCTGTACTATATGCCACAAGCAATTCAATCGCAAGGGCAACATGGAGAAGCATGTCACCACTCACTTCAAAGGCGCCGACCGCGCCACACTGCTGAAGGCGAAACAAAGCGAATTCGTGTGTGACTGTGGCAAGGGGTTCAAATCTCGTGGCTTCTACTTGCGCCACAAGAAACGCTGTGAACTGCGCTCGAACTTGAATGCGCAGCGACATTTCAACGAGGACGAAGATGATATTGAGATCGATGTCGAAGTCTGAGTACCTGCGCCATTTTTTACCCTCTGTGTATATAGATAATAAAAAAGAACAAGTACATATATGTAGCTTAATATCACTCAAGTAGGGAAGAGTGCAGAGACCGGACTTTTACTTCATGTACAAGTGAATGGCCCCCACTTGGAGTATGTATTGAACAGTTATGGGAAGACTAAACACTTCAGAATTGATTCGTGATCTTATAAAGAAACAAAAAAGTGCCTTTTTATGCCCAATAAAAGCACACGGGCAGAGATAAGAAGCTAGAAGCAACTTACACGTTTGAACGTACAAAAAACAGGGTTAACACATCGGTGGTAACCATACCGGCCCGACAAAGTAGACTGACACACTTAGCACGCCTGGGCCTGTGAAAAAAATCCGTGAGGGGGAGCGAAATAAAATTGAGTTTATCCGGCAGACAGAGATGATTGTCGACATTTGTCGAAAAGAGAAACGTTTAATGATTGACGATTAACATATCATGGAGTTTCTGTTTGATACAGGTGGATGTAATGATGTCGATTTCAAGGTAAGACGACATGATGAAGATGTCATAAACTAGTGTTCAAAAAAGACCGACGACAAGTGTAACCAAATAAGACTGCATCAACCACAACAACAACAAGATCACCCGCTGCGTTCAATACATTTCCAACAGCTTGATTCAACAGTAATAAAAGCCATCTTTCTAAAACCCGCTTTTTCTTTTTTTTGTTCGACACTTAGATCTGAACGTTTTACTAAGAGAAATATGTGGAACAAGTAATGAAAGATAACAAAGACGATGATTTTGACTGGCTCTGGTATACAGGTCCAATAAGGTCGAAATTGCCATTAATTCATATTATCACTATTTTTAATAACTGCATCAAAAAAATGACCTTAGAAATCAAGAAAAATCAACCTTCTCGAAAATCACTGACGAGCAACGCGCCAGTATACTGGAGACCATTATATGCGACATGGACGAGTTAACGTTTGAGCATATTCAAACTGACAGGAATTGAACTTTATTACTCTATATCTATATTCGACAGTTTTCAGCAGAGTAGGGTTGACATTTGCCCATCACTACTGGTGTTTGTACACTTGTCGACTATGACGGAAAAGTTCTGAATAGTAAATCAACATGCTCGATGGTCAATCAAGGTAAGCTGCATTTCTTGCATTGGTTATTCATGCGTTATCTCAGACTATCAATCGGCGCCAAACGCCGCGCTCGACATGTTTCTGAAAGGACGTTACAATCCAGCACTAACCGAGTATGATTGCGCTTCAATCAATCCGTCCGAAGAAGTCAAAGGAAAAGTAGCATCACTATTTTAACAATTTATATCATCTGCCATCTACATCTCAGCAACGACCGCGAACCATACTGAGCAGTGAACAGAGACGCGTTTTCCGCCAGTACTTTGAGAAATCGCAAAAGCCATGTCGAAAGGTTTGTCTCGATTATCGAGCGTTTTAGTCACAAGCGGTTTATTACAGTCACGCGAGAAACTTGCCGAGCAAACGGGTCTACCTCAACGCGTCGTCCAGGTCTGGTTCCAGAATCAACGTGCCAAAATGAAAAAGAGCGCCCGAAAGCCGCATTCGATGCTTGACAAAATTCTACAGCTGTAAAAATCAGCGTGCCCTTGCGTGCCAATCCGTACTACGGTACAATACACCATGTCATTAATGTTGCATGTCGTCGTCGTCTTCTTAAAACAATCATTTTGGTTTTGTTGCTGGCGAGAGATTGGAGAGAACAAAAAGGTCACTTTTGGTGGCTAAAATAGAAAAAAAAACGCGCGCTAAGTTAGAGTATTTTCACTTCAGCCTTTTCTCGGTAAGTTAGGAAACTTGCCATCAATGATTAATTCCCTACAAAGATTTGTCTGTTCTGTGGTATTCTAGCTAAGTGCCAAGAACATTGATATCACATTACTAATCTATAGGCAGCCTACTTTTTAAGTCTTGTACTCTACTGTCATGCCTGTTCGTCATTTCACCAACAATAAGATGGACAGGATTAAAGGGTGTTCTATTTTGCGAACAACGGGTATAAGTGCCGATTTCGAGTACCACACGAATAAAGTTGACACCGCGTGTGTCACCCGCCACAATGGGCAACGCGGCCAACTTGTGCGTTCAATTTTTCGTAGAGAATCACATCACCTATAAAAACACCATCAACAGACGCAAAGTAAAGAAAAAGGCAAAGAGAGAATGCTCCGGTCATGTGTTGATTGGCACCTTTCTCAAGTTGCCCATTTTCTGCGAGTACTGCTGCGAGTATATGTGGGGTACGATGGCCTATCGCTGCAAGGCATGCGATGTGCTGTTACACAAGGCATGTGAGTCCCAGGTCGGCTTTGATTGTCCCGGTGTTGATCACGGACGTATCAAGGATGATGCTGACTTGGCAATGCATGTGTTCAAGGAACGCAAGGCCGACTCGGGCAATTGTGACCAGTGTGAACAAACCTATACGCACCGGGTCAACTTCTGCAAAGAGTGCTCAATGCGCGTTCACCGCGGCTGCTTGCCATTTGTCCCCAAAGGTGACTTGGTCTTATCGTTGATTTTGTCAAGTCTTTCTTTCTAAACTCAGTTTGCGGCATGGCGAACAGTGATCGACGGGGCAAGTTGAACATTGCGACCCGGCTTGAGTCCGATCGTCTAGTTATCACAGTTCATGAGGCGGCTCAGCTGAGCCCGATGGATATGAATGGGCTGAGGTAAGAATGAAACAACAGTTTTTTAAATACAATTACCATACGGTCTAGTGATCCATACGTTCGAGTCAGTACAATTGCGACAAACGGCTGGAGTGGCTCATCAAAAAGTAAAACGAAGAAGAAAACTCTCAACCCAGTGTTTGATGAGAAAATGATACTGTTGGTGGACCAAACCGATTTGACTGGTCGGTTACTATTTGAGGTATATGATTGGGACTCAATGTCAGACGATGATCTAATTGGCGGCTTTTCCATCTCAATTAAAGAGCTGTTGTACAACCCGGCTGACGGCTGGTTTAGGTGAATTGCTAGCATAATTAGACGTGAACTGAAATAATATCTACTTTTAGACTACTTGGCCCAGCTGAGGCACCATTATATAATCTTCCAATCGCATATAACGAAGAAAAACTTACGAAAATTATGGATGATTTGTTTGATGAAGATGATGATGACGAGGGTGGCCTGTCAATTGACGATTTCAGGCTGATCGGGTATCTAGGTTGCGGAAGTTTTGGAAAAATCGTACTTGCAAAAGACGAGCAGGTTATTATGAAACTTATAACAATTGTTATAAAATACTTTTGCAGAATCGAAAAGTGGCGCTCAAAGTACTGAAGAAGTCAGTCGTGTTAACGACAGAGGATGGTGTGGAGGATGTGTTCAAAGAAAGTCGAATTCTGCGACTGAGATACCCATATAAAAGTACCATTTACTATACATTCCAAGACAAGAAAAACATTTACATTGGTTGGTTGGTCAGACTATAAAACTAACAACTAACCCAATAATACATAAGGCATGGAGTACGTGTCATCGGGTGATCTATTGTCAAATATGCAAGCCGAACCGGAGTCCATCCCGCGCAAAGCAGTCACTTTTATCTGTGCTGAGGTCGTGCTTGGTCTTAATTTTCTCCATAAAAATCAAATTATATACCGAGACTTGAAACAAGAAAACATACTCGTCTTACCAGGTCAGTCAATAATCAAAAGTGACCGTATTCTAGCTTGAAGTCCACTCTTTAGATGGACATATTAAAATTAGCGACTTTGGATTATCGAAGGAGCTGAACAAGGACATGACGGCAAAAACGTTCTGTGGAACGCCTGGTTACATCCCGCCCGAAATGTACCGCAATGAGGACTATGATTATACGGTGGATTGGTGGCCGTTTGGCGTTCTTGTTTATGAGTTGCTGACCAATAAGTCGCTGTGGTATTTGTGCGAGGAGAATGAGGATGGCACACTCAATGAAGATGCACTCAGTCAGGGATAATCATCAAGATTCATTTTAAAATTGATTTACCAAAGTTGACTCCCTTTGACAGAGATGAAACGCTCGGCTTCAACATCGATTTTCTCGGTGCTAAAGTCTCGTCCACATCGAAATCGCTACTGGAAGGACTACTCACCCAAGACCCGGAAAAACGATTGGGCCAAACTGTGACGGGTCGCTCGTGCTCGCGTGCCGTTCGCGACATTACGAAACACAATTTTTTTGAGAGTATCCGATTTTCTAAGCTCGAAGCAGGACAGCTTGAGTCGCCCTTTGAACCACGGGTAAGGCCGCTCAGAAAAAAACAACGGAAAGGGGCTAAACACTGACTTGACGCTTCAGCTACAAAATGTGCGCAACGTTGGCGAGATATCCGATGATACGGACGATGGTGCGCCGCTGTGTACGAAGGGCGAGTTCAAGGGGTTCAATTGGAATCGCGACGACGAGGATGACGATGCTGACGATAATGGCGGTGGCAGCGACAGTGATAGTGAATAAGTTTTTTTACTGTGTGTTTGATTTTGACAAAATGAAATCCAATATATTGCTTTTGGTGTTCGTCATTTCTGTTCGATCTTTTTCCATAGTTCAAATCCCGGCCATTGGTCGCCCATTGTTCAGCGTTCGGCTTATTGAATGTTGATGCCGCTGTGAACTCATTCGTGACTGCTCCGAAGCTTGCCAAATGTTTAAATAGTTTAAAAAATTTTATGAAGTATTTTACTTCAAAGGGCAGTAAAAACTTGACTTCAACTCAGCTAAAAATGGCAATCTCTACTTTTCGCTTTCGGCCATCGTTGAGTTCGTCGCCAGTGACTGAACGAGTGAGCGAATCAGCACATGTTAGCAACGTCATCTTACCGTTAATGGCACGTGACTTACCTGTGGCCTTCGGGTAGAGCCTATTATGTAGATCACTTTGTCGCCGAAACACTTTTGGATCATTTGTAATGTTCGCTGGCGAAACTGGCGCCCACAAAAGGCATACAGTATGGGATTGATAACCTATGAAGTTGGAAGGCGGTGAGTACCTTTAAATGTTTCTTACCGGGTTTAACCATGTTATTGTTGTTAAAATACGCTCGGTACTTTCACAATTCATTCGACTAAGAAGTGATGAATCAAACACTTTCATCATTTGAAAAATTTGTAACGGAATCCAGCAAATAACATACGATGATATCAGTAGTATTATAAGCCTTTTGTTGAGATTGAAACACTATGAA
>SCLD01093370.1:0-12394 GCA_004367895.1 Oikopleura longicauda | reverse complement strand
CGGTCATTTTGGTGCAAAATTAACGGTCATTTTGGACAACGGTCATTTTGGATAACGGTCATTTTGGTTTTTAACAACGGTCATTTTGGGTGCCTTTCTGTTTAGTATGTCTTTTAAATCTGTTAACTTGTTCAATTTATGAAATTTCGTATCAAACTGTACACAAATTGATATTTATGCTGTAACAAATGGTTTTCTGCGTCAAACCTTCTTAGATCTCCCATAATAGGCTATGAGTCATGGCCTATGACCTGTATATGACCTGATAATGGGCCATAGTGATACCGTAAGAAAACCATGCTGAGCCGCCACTTGGCCGAAATTATGCTCTATTTCACTAAAAATGACGGGGATTTTGATTTTCTTCGTGAACTTACTTTTCCCCCGTTGATGATTGTTTGTAAGAGATAGAAAAAATAAAGAAAAACAATTTCCATAAGTACACCAAGTCCAAGAGTAATAACTTTCCAAACTTTTATTTTAGGTGTCCAAATAACTTCATGCAAACCATCATTATCGGTAGTCTAAAACCAATTCATTATGAATCGATGAAAATATGATTTTCAGAAATGATTGTATCATATCTTGAATCAAGATTCTGAATTAAAAACTTTACCCTTTTTTTCTTCATTTTATCAAATCCAACTTTTTTCTTTTGTTTCATCAATTTATTATATTTTTTGACATAGTGATCCGATCCAGCTTCTATATCACCATTCACCCGTTCACTTTCTATATCTTCCAGTTCTCTGAAAATAATGTTTTATAAAGTCTTGATTTTAAATTCAAAGTCTTACTTTTCAATTTTTTCAATTTGGGCAGTTTGATTAGTTGCAATAAGGATGAATAAGAATGCTGGAAAACTGCAAAATAAAAACTGAAAGGACCAAAATCGAGGCATGGTCATTGGATTGAATTCGTTAAAACACAACATTTGACATCCTGGATCCTGAGTACTGCATTCAAAGTTTCCCTCGTCACTGAAACATCATAACAACTTCTAACATATTATATTAATTATTAATTTATATCTTATATTAATATGAATGACCAGCAGGTATAAAACTTGAGATATTCTTAGTATGATTTTCTTACCCATAAACATTGTCACCTATGCCTAAAACAACGAAACCTCGAAATACTACATTTATAGCCCACCAAACATTTGCTACTGGTGTTGAATATTGCAACCATTTCGATTGAATTGAGTTGAAAACGTCATATGCGCCCATTTTTATGAAAAACTATCAGTCTACTGTGCCCTATCTCTTTAGATTACAAAAAAGTACTTTGTATATAAAATATATACACAGACATTAGCAAGTAGCTTTGTAGACCGATCAACCATTTTATGGCTAAGGGCCACGGTCGGAGTACGCCACCTAAAGCCGCATGACCATTCATGATAATCATTCAAAACTTTTCATCCAAAAAAATTTAATTCCCATCGGAAGTATTCAGGAGATTTTACTGTTATAACCAGATAAATCTTAAAACTGAACAGTTTCGTTCACAGCTTTAGACAACAAGTTTTTATTTTATAACTCATGTCACATGAGTTTTATCTGAACTAACCTATATATACTGTCGCCAAGACCAAGTGGATCATACGTTTAAGTCTTAAACTTTAAGATAATCATAAAACACCTGAGTCAGACAGGTGATCCAATGCCTGGTCAATTTTGGCACTCTTATCGGTTATAAAAGACATTAATCTAGCCTAGGTTACCTAGGATTATTTTGGTTTTTCACGTAATGGTTTTGTCCCGATTCACGCTTTACGGTAAAGCCTTTAGCTGGTGAGCCTTGTTTCTTCGGTCTTGTTTATACCTAAAACTATACCTACTACTTTAAGGGCCTTCACATGGGGGTTTCAATCAATTTCAAATTGATTTCAAAAGCGTGTGTAGCCTTACTAATTTGTTCTACAAATGATTTTACTATCATTCATTCATTCAATCAATCAGATTCTTGATCATTTTACCTACCGATCGGTAAAATAGATATTAGACTTTTGTATTATTTGGAAGATGAAAAAAAAACTTTTCATTCAGTTTTTACAATTTTGACCGAACAAGCGTTTTATACTGAAAGTTTTCATCACTTAATAATTGGCATCATAGTTAAAACACTTCACAATCGGTAAAAGTACTAACATAAGACAGACGGTGAGTTCACTGCGTAAGCCGCGTTGGAATCAGAATATTCAAATTAGTAAAAAGGGTTTATACTAGAATAAATCTAAGATCCCATTTGAAGGGCCTTCACTGAAAGCCATACTGTATGGCCCATACAGTAGAATCATGGTCAATTTATCAACTAACTATAAAGTCGCAATAATAAAGGTCATAGTCAAATCATGGTTGGTGACTCTTACTTAGTGTTGATCAAATCATCTAAAAACCACATTAAAAATATGTGATCATGATTCATGTGAAATCATTTTCAATTCTACACTTTGGTTTTGGTTGCATTCAAATCACAATCCTGCAGAATTCGCAATTAGTTCGAAGGCCAACATTCTTCAAGACTCGTTGACCAACTATTATCGTTGAACTTGAGTTATCATTTCTTTATTTCTCTTTTAGTAATAATGAGCTTAGGTTAATGATCTTTTTAATCAAGCCTGATCGAAGAAGCGAGAGACATTAAACTAAACCACAAACACACCAACTTTAGTTCTTTAAAAAACTATAATAGTTTTATAACTTCTGATAAATACACAAAATCATAACATGTCAGAAAATGACAAACCCTCATTATTGCAATTATAATCGGTGCAATATAAACACATCCGGTCTGCTCGAGATGCATCTTTTGAATGTACACAATTATCAAGCAGGTACGCCCATCAAAGCTGAAATCAAATGACTCTAGTATTACATTCTCCATGATAACATTAATTCGCACTAATAATGATTGAGCCCACCGAAATAGATGGTGTCATTTATATGGTTTCTTTACTCAAGCCCGAACTAATACCATTCATTCGGTTTCGTTTCCTTTGGATTTCGTCATATAGTATAAAGTACACTTACATAACTAAATATATATCATTTTCATTCCGATTGATGGACACTTAGATCGCTTAACAGACGTTTTACATCACTTAAGATAAATTAATAATAAAAGACCATTTTCTTGTCGAACGCGAATCTTGCGGAACACATTTCAAATGGACTTCTTACATCGCTTCAAAAATTACCTCGAGAAATTCTACGGGTAATAATTTACAGGCTTTTATATTTTGTTTTGTTAATAGTAAATAATATACAGTATATTTCAGGAAATTCATTTTGATTTCGGGACTGGCTATACTGATCTGGTTCGTTTTGTTTTTATACTTTCATTATGGAAGCTCAAGCATTAAACCACAATATGAACTACTGTTTGATGTAATCCCCGTTACAATCGCTGCTTTTTATCTGATTCTTCTTCTTACATATCCAGTTCTGATCTAATAAAATGCTTCACTAATTTCGTAAGATGAGATTAATTCAAAGCAGTCGAAATTGACTGATGTGAAATCCATTGTTGAGTCGCTGTGAGAGATTTTTGCTTCAAAACGACCGGTTTTCTCCTCTCAGTCGAAAAAATCAATCCAATGACCAATGGCGATAACAACTCATCCCATTCCATTAAAATGCATCCTATCTCAGTTCCAGGTCAAGCAATTAAAATTTTCAATTGATTGTTTTGACGCGAAATGTCTCATTAACTGCATAAAAAATGAATTCATCCATTTTTTTATATCAAGTAAATCATTTTTGAAAATGACATGTTTTGAAACGACGCGAAAAGTAAAACTTATTCTGTCAAAAGTAAGAGCACGTTTTCTATGGAAGTATTCAAAACTATTTTGGTACATATTTTATGTCGCAGGCTCCCTGTATACTTTGTCCTTTTTGTGCGACTCACTCCACGGGAGGGTTTTATTTTTCAATTTTTCCACACCAATCGAATTCTACCGGCTTGATCCGGGATGCTCATACGAGAACGGTAATCGAGGGGTACAAAATTTAGCACGGGGTACGGTCATTATTTCCAGCACGTGGCACGAAGAGAACGGAGTACGAAGAGTACGAAGAGTACGAAGAGTACGAAGAGTACGAAGAGTACAGTTTTTCCAACGGTACAGACTTAAGCACGGGGTACGGCCACTTTTACCAGAACGGGCATGGAGAGTACGGAGTACAGAAGTTCGTATGAGCATCCCTGGGCTTGATAGTTATTAATGATATATCATGATAGGCAGGTCCCCCAATCAAGATTATGTATCGAAAAATAAAACCCGTTGGTATAATATCTCGATTATCCATCTATAATGACGACACGTTCACTTCGTCAATCAGATGACAAAACTTTGACGTTTCCGAAGGTTAAGATTTGTTCGCAGTCAATTCATTCCAGAAATAAAATGGCATTATTTTATCCAAGAATAAATTTTAAAAATCTTATGGCTCTCTATGGGACTTTTTATAATATTTCGGGAATTTCAGCACAAGAATATTTGCATTTATATCGTTCCAATCGATCGGTAAGTGTATTTCAATTTTTAAACCATGTATTTTATATGTAGGAAATACATGCGATTGAAAAGAAGCTGGAAATAGACCCAGAATGGATGTATTTGAATACGATTGATCTCAACAAAATGTTTGAAACAACGCGACCAATTTATGTAAGACTAGTTTGAAGTTCAAACTTTGAACTTTGATTACGGTTAACAGTCACGGTACAGACGGGGAAATGTTTAGTCATTTTCATCTTCAAACTTAACCAGATTATTCGAGTTTGCCGTTTGAATAATATTGATTGCAAAAATGAATGGCAGTTCGAACGTGGTATAATGGGGAACTGTTTGGTATTTGATCCATCGGCATACAAGGGATTCACAGATACAAAGAAAATGAGTTTAAGTTTTTCCTTAGTACAAAATGAATCTGATATAACTTATGGTTGGAATGGATATGTCACTGGTTATGGTGTTTACTATATGCACTTTAGGTAAATTAGTTACATTATTGAGTCGGTATGATACTGTAACCTCTCCGTTATATTTAAACGTTAATCCACATTAAAAAACTATTTCGTTAAGCGATCAAATAGAAGACTCCGCACACGAGATACTTTTATCTTCCTCTGTGACTCCAATTGTTACATTCAAATCGATCAAAAATGTTTTTCTTGGGAAGCCATTCTCACCAAATTGCATCCCGTCATTTGCTACAAATAACTATACCGTTTACGAAAAGCCAAGATTAAAAGTAACACAAAATAAATTCTAGACAACATGCCGTTAAGTAAAATTGAATATAGGTGGGGTAAAACCGCATTAGAGTGGCAATCAGTTCAAGGCCAGGCGTTCCACTATAATGTGTGACATTCCTATGCATAGACTATATGATATAGTCTATATCACATAGCTAAAAACCCGCAAAAATTGTCTGCGAGTGACCTTAATCCGATCTTGAAAAAGAATAAAGATAAGCATCACTACCACGAAAATGTGTGTGTTATTCAAAAACTTTATGACAATATCTGCACAAACTGTGGCTGTTATCCAAATTACGCGAAAATCAAGCACTACTTCAAAGCTAATAATGAATGCGATAAACCTTGTTCCTTTTTCCGGCATGCAACTTGTGCATCTTTTATTATAAATAATCGCGACTGGCTGAACAGGTCGGTTCAAACTTCAAATTATAGGAATCCACTGAATTGTTGATTCTCCAATTTTTCAACCCAAAAAGTCAATGCGAACCAACATGCACTTCGTATTCATTTCATCAGCGTGCTATTCAATATGTACAAATGAGTTCCAAGTAATGTTTTAATTTTTCAATATGTCATAATATATGACGTGGACGTGACGTATGACTCATATACAGCAGGGCCTTAATCTACTCGTCCACGTCCCGTCCTCAAAGTTTCGAGGACTCCTCGTCCTCATCCCTAGACTTTTGTGGACCGATCGAGCCTTCTCGTCTCATCCTCGTCCAAAATCGGCATATACCCACGGACCTCTTAATTATTTCTACATGCAAGAAGCTAAAACTTCGTTAAAGTTGTCACGAGCCTTTCATGAAAAATCTTCCGAAATATCGTTATGCTCGATTATCCTGAATCTCGCTGAGGATACAAATGTTATTTTTGAACAGAAGGCTACTTACCCGGCTAATATGTTTATTTCCGATATCGGCGGTAGCGCTGGGCTCATTCTGGGTAAGAAATTAGTATGACTTTAGTATACGGCATCTTCATTTGAATCTTAGGAATAAGTTTTCTATCAATTATTCGATGTTCGATAACGGTTTTCAATTGCATGCTGAAGAAATCATTCCAGCGGGTAATAGCTTAATCAGACCAGGGCTGAGTGGATACTCACGGTAGTTGAACAAACTTCAGACATACCTGTCCGCCCAACTCTGCGTCATATAATATCTCATATTCCGGTTTGTGAAAATTCAAATTATTTATTTAGATTCGACAAGCTGTTGGTTTGAAGATAAGAACTGCGACAAAGGGGTAAGCAGTATGACATCATAAATTAAACTTCGTCAGATTCTTTTCAACAACATGAATTATAAAAGGTCAATTTAAGCTTATCAGACCCTCAAAACTATGCGAGTTTGCATAGGATTGCTTCAAAACCTCACGGAAAAATCAATTTTGATCCAGATATAGATACATCCACAAAGTCGACTCTAGCAAATATGATGATTTCAACACTCAATGCAGGAAAAGAACTTCCAATTGATGTATCTCCACCGAGCTATAGAAGAGCTATTCAGTCTGATATCTAATGATACAGTCTATATACAGTATACAAATTCAAAATTGTAGATGCACTCCACGGGCACTTAAGTTGCATTTTACTTTCGAATAAACTTTACTTTTATGCCGTTTTTTATCCGTTTTCAAAGTGAAAATAGAGTCTATGTGAAAATTTTTTTGCGATTCATAATAAATGAAGCTTCTTGTGCAACTGAAGTATATTTTTACATTTTGAAGAATTCAGAGTTTATCCAGCAAATCACCGACTTGTGATAAATTAACACGATTGACCTGCGTCGGATACATTGGAGCCAATAGACGACAAAGTAAAACTTTCATTTCTTTTGTCTTTGCCAAGCTTTGGTCAAGGATTTCTCACATTTCCGATGTTTTGTATCGTTAATTTTCATAAACGAATTACAAAGGTTTAAAATCAGTTCCTTGGTGACAAATTATTAGCACTCAACAATTTCTGAATCGAACTCTGTACATCAGACGAGAATTTTTCCATGCTATCTTTGTTCAAATAATTCACCATTAACGGAGCCATACATCGCTGTGGTCTTGACTTAGACTTTTGTTTTGAAATAGATGATTTCCCAGTTTTATTAACAGCTGGCGTTATCATTCGAGGCACTGTTGTTGTTGAGACTCTCATTGGCGCCACCTTCTGGACAGGAACGGATACTTCATTGGACAGAGAAGAACTTGTTTGATCGCAATTAGTCCGACGCTTTTTAGTGTTCTGTTCAGAAACGAAAATTAATTCATCCGATTCTTCTTTTTGATTTTCAATTGCTTGATTTGTATGCGCTAATTGCCTTGCCTCATTATTCGTTGGATAGTTAACATGATTTCCCACAAGGATTTCTTCAAATTTGCCTCTCGACTCAAACAACCAGTCAGTCAATCCGCGTTTTCCTATTGTGAAAATTTTCGATAAATTTGACTGAATCCATGATGTCGAATATCCATGGAATGTAGAATAATGTTGCACTTTGTCTTTTATCGGAATTTTATTTTCAGCCAAATGGCCCTTGCATCACCAAGTGATGTGAAATGATCATCAAAAAGTTGACTCAAAATTATAGGGGGTATAAAATAATATTAGGGAGTATAATTGCTTATAAAATCAACCGGCCTTGGTCATCAAAAAATACGAAAGGGAAATCTGTCCATGCTTTATCTCCAAGTAAAAAATGCCTTTGAGCCGTCTGCATACATTCGTTGCAAACGGAAATTTTGCTCAAACTATCCAAAACAAGATTCTGTTTCATGGAAATGAAATGCGTACTCAAGTGATCTCTGTAAAAGCTTATATCCACCATTTTTGAACCATCATTTGAAAATGGTGAATTTTCGGCTCTATTAAATTGACTTTTCAACAGTTCCAAATTTTTTTTTTTTAAGATATTTGATTCTCGTGTTTGAGTCTTTGAATTAATTTTCTGGGAACTTTTCCTTGGCAGACTCGGTACTTTTACACAAAATGGACAATTAAGAGCCCTGAATATGTCGGCATTGAACGTGAAAGTTGTCGGAATCATTGCTTTAATCACTTTTTCCGTAGAACTTAATAGTGTTTGGGGAATTGGTCGAATTGAGTGGTTATTTGGAGATATCTGTGATCGCAAAACATGTGGCTTTGGTCTGATATTAGCTGGTTTTACAGGTTTCGTTGCCAGATATGGGTTAAATCCAAGCCTCAATTCATTTCTGACTGGTGGCGGTTTATGCCATTGGAGAATGTGTTCGTCAAAAGAAGAGGGATGAAAATCTTGATCGTTTGTTCTTTTTATTTGTTAACATCAGAGTGTAATAATTTATTATTATTGCTGATAAGCAAAATATGCGTGTCAATTTTAATGCGATTTGATCTCAATAAGATTTATTAATTTATAAACTCGATTTTGAGGTTTAAAACCATTATTCTTCAGTAACACTTCGCATAAGAAACTTTTTCCAATATGATAATTGGCATATTTTTATCATTAACATTTTTTGTTGCTACTGAAAGTATGTTTGCAACACCGGTTTTTGATATAGATCAACAGAAAATAGGGGATATTTTGCCTCCATTTTTTCCAAAAGAGGTTATTTCTTATTCTAGTAACCTATCTGACTGTTATTCAGGATGAAAACAAAGCCAAGAAGCGTGACTATTTTTTGAAACGTTCTGCAGACTCTAATTTTTATGACCATTTACCTGATTATATTTTCTGAATTCTAATATTAATTATATTATTTTATAAATCTTACTAATATAATAGTATAAAAAGATATTGTATAACATTGTCCTATGTGGCCAAAATGGTATTGCATTAGCTTTCACCATTTTTTCTTTGCATTGTTGACAACAAACATAACCAGTTTTGAATCCTTTCTCTCCAGGCAGGTATAGGCATTAATCGATCAATTTCATTCATATGTGGTCGTCGACCAACCAAATAACGAAATACTAGCAACCCATCAGATGGTTTACATAGTTTTCGTACTTCTTCAGTTACTCTTATTCGCTTCCCATGGATGAGTGTATAACTAGCAGGCTGTCTACAGTTGTTACCAAGTCGTATTGGCGCACCGGGTCTTGATCCTGTAACTTCTATATCAGGTGTGGGTGGTCTTGGGGGAGGAGCAGGTTTGGGTGTTGGAGCAATTGAAGAAACTTCAACAAGCTGAAGATTTGGATCCTCTTGACCAAGTTCTTCTACTTCATCATCATCGCTTTTTATCGGTTTGAAAAAAGTATAGGCCGGAAATGTTATAGCGGCCAGATTATTTAAGTCGTTGAAAAGGGGCTGAATTTTAACGTTCTAGATATTCACAGTTATTTTCAAAATCGAGTCCAGACTGGAATATAAGCATAAGTAATTTAATTTAAATATGCTATTGAGAGATGTTTCCTCAGACCAATTCGTTTCATTTGTACATAGCGGACGAATCAAAAGGAAAACCTTTTACGCTAAATTTCATTGCGAAGGAAGTTGAATCTGATAAACAACATTTATCGGGTTTTATCGGATTTTGAGAATTTTGGGAATAAGAAACAACGGATAAAAAATGTAACTGGAAATGGAGTTCAAACAATTATTCAATAATTCGGCTTGATGGGAAAACCTTCCAATGCAAACAGAAATGTCGACATTGTGGCAAATTCCGAGTGCCCCATACAAAGGTAGTAACGATTTTAAAATCAAATCATGTCTAGATTGAATTCCAGGGATTTTTCGAAGTCTGGAGAACATATAAATATTTTTTGTTGCTTGGACAAAGTGATAGAACTAGTCAAGATCCTAGAATTTATATTCAGGGACCTCGAAAATACAACAGGCATACTGCCAAAGATAATCATGACAGCAGGTGAATTTTGGGCCAGGTGAAGCCAGATGTTGAGTCTTTCTGAGAAAATGGGTCACCCACCGAGAATATATGTCCTGCGATTTTTTAGGTGGTGGACAAAGGGTGAACAGCCCCGAATAATTTTAAATGTTGCACTCTAGATTTAATATATATATGGAATAAAAAATTTGTATTTTTTGAGAATTTCGAGAATTTTTCAAAAATGTGTCACTTTTTGATATGTCACTTTTTGATAGACCACTGTATATCATATAATCCTTATTGACAAATTGCGGTCTCTTTGATCAAATCTTAGAATGGCTCAAATCGAGTAAGAAACCCTGTTGGAAAATCCGAAAAAATTGATCAAACCGAAAAGTTGATCAAACCTCGATCGAGTGTTTCCCGGGTGGAGACCTAACTTGGGTGTTTAGAAACTTCCATATACACAATATGCAGTCACTCACTATCGATAACTTTGAACGGAATCAAGGTCCTTAATTTAACGATGATTCATAATAAAAAATTGAATCTTCAGAGTATTTTTGATGAATTTCAATCCAGTAATAATTGCATAATTAGGCTTGTTTCCAAAAAGTACTAAAAAATACGTATTTTAAATTTTACCCAAAATTGATTTAATTTCGCCCAAAAATGATTTAATATTATATTTATGGTATTTATGGCTCTTCAAAAGTCTTTACATATTGAAAAATATTTCTTATCTAACCATTTACTTGTTGCAAAATAATGATAAAGGCATTTCTTTATTATTTAACCCCATTTTTATCATTTTGGTTTTTGTTCATTATTATAACATTACCAAAAATAATACGAAATATGCGAGATCAGCAACTTAAAAGCTTAAATTCTGGGTTATTCTGAGTCTATTGATACATTCATTTTGGGGTGGAGAGGGATGGAACCCTAGGTTATGACTGTTTCAAAATGGCATGTTTAACGTTATGAAGATAGGAAACAAATGATAAAAATAAAAAATCTCGCATAAATGAAATACTGTTACGCATGTTTATATAGTGACTACCTGCAAGGATACCTTTTGGAACTAGCTTCAAAATGCACCATTAGGATTCATCTAATCACGTGATTTTCTAGGTATAATTTGCCTTAGAAGTTTGGTCAAGAATACATTACAAACATAGGACGTGAATAACTCTAAACATTACCAAAAATAATACGAAATATGCATGGAATAGTGCCCTTTTTGAAGGCCCCACCGGGTCATAATGAACCGTAGTCCGCATTGAAAGAATAGACTAGATATTTACCGCGGATGAGGGTCCGCGGAGCTCTGGAAAGTACCCTAAATAAACCGCGGTTAACCATAAATCGGGCTCTATCTTCCATTAAATTATCATATTACCATGATATCAAGCCTATTATAAAAGAAAATTATCTTTTTGGGAATTCATAAATCGAGACTAAGAAGAAATGACCAAAACAGCCAAAAATGACGATAGCAAATTTTTAAAAAACCCATGTTATTACACATAACTAGTCATGGACAATTCAATAAAACAAAAAGCGCCCGATTTCAGTCTTAGTTATGAGTAGAGTTATTCACGTCCTATGTCTGTAATGTATTCTTGACCAAAGTTCAAAGGCAAATTTTACCTAGAAAATCACGTGATAGGATGAATTCTAATGGTGCATTTTGAAGCTAGTTCCAAAAGGTATCCTTGCAGGTAGTCACTAGATAAAAATGCCTAACAGTATTTCATTTATGCGTGATTTTTTATTTTCATCATTTTTTTCCTATCTTCGTAACGTTAAACATGCCATTTTGAAACAGTCATAATATAGGGTTCCACCCCTCTCCACCCCAAAATGAATGTTTCAATAGACTCAGAATGACCCCGAATTTAAGCTTTTAAGTTTGCTTAAGCTCTCACATGCTCTTACATATTGCTTTGACAGAATTTAAATAAGCGTGAATAACCCTAGTTATGAGTTAGCTAACCCGAAGATATGCCCTCGAATAAACTTTCATTATTGTCTATAATTTCTTATGTGTCTAAAGCAGTAGTCTAACGATATTTGAACGTGACGCTCTAGCGCCATTTTGATATTTTTGAAATCAGCCGATTCAAATTACCCTGGAACCTAAGTTTAATCGAAATCGGTTTTAAAAGAGATAATGAGTGTGTACTTATGAGTGTCAACTAGGGTGATTCACGGCCTATCTCGCTAATGTATTTTCGACCAACCTTCAAAGCCGAATTTTACCCAGAAAATCACGTGATCGGATAAATCCTAA
>SCLD01093358.1:0-12395 GCA_004367895.1 Oikopleura longicauda | reverse complement strand
CACTTATGAAAATGGGTCGACTTGGTGCAAAATATCTCAGAACTGGTCTTAAGAAAACCACAGCCAACGAACATTTTAATGATGTTGTACAACACTTATCTGGTGGAATATGCCAGACTTTCGACGAATATATGGAAACAGAAATGAACCAGAAAATAGCCGAAGGCGTTGAATTGGTTCGACTAACCTTATCAGCCGCTCTGAATAATGAAATGGAAAATCCATTTATGAAGGGACAGTATGTAAACTACAAAGCTGTCATGGACTGGGTCGACGAAAAGACCGAAGCAGTCAACAAAACGGAATATATGAGCGATGTATTCAAGCTCATTGACGAAGCTTTCGAAGCTGACGTAGAAGTTGATGCTAAATGCATGGCATATCGGATGGCCATGGAAATGTTGTACATCGATGACGTTAACGATAAAAAACCATTCAAGTTTAACGACTGGGAACATAATGACAATAAAGCCGAGATTTTCGAACCGGAAGGCTACCAACCATCGATGTCATTTACATTCATATGGCAGATGTATAAAATACTTGGACCGAAAATCTTCATGCAGATTGAGGAAGAATTCCGTCGTGAAATAACAGCTGAGAAGTACAACAAAGAAGGTTGGATGCAAAATAAACCAGCATTATTCAAAATCATAAAGAAATATATGAAAAAGAATCCAAAAAATGCCAAAATTGCTAGTGTTGAAACAACAACCACTGACGTCAACGACGGAAGTGATGACGAAATCGACATCGTCATGGATGATGGACACGTACTAAAAGTACAACCACGATTCCGTGGATCAGGTTCAACTTGGAAACAGAATTTTACGAAAAAATTCAATCTTCAACAAGCTGGCAACAACAGATGGCAAAGACGACCACAACAAAATGGTCGACAACAGAATGGATTTGGTAATAATAATTTCAATCGAAATAATAATCGTAATAATGATAATGTTGAACAACAAAGATCTGGCCCATCAGCAGACGGAAAATGGAAATGTCCAAAATGCAAAGATGAAGGAAACCTAAGATGGTTTCGAGGTGATCAAAAATGCCCAAAACACCGATTTCGTCCAAGTTATTTCAAAAATGTTGCATGCGTAAACGAAGTACGCCCAAATGAAAACCAAGGTTCTCAAATTGATGCTCACAACAATGAAAATGGTCATTTATCAGCCATCAAATCATGCTTGCATGCATCTCCGTTCAGTTTATATGATGACTCTGAATGACTAGCACGCCGCCACGTACCTTCAATGATAGCAGCGATCACAACAGACGACCCGAATACATCACATCCAAAAAACTTAATTCTCTGCCAAATATCGGACAAGAATAAAAATTCGAAAAATTATGCCGCTCTCATTGATACGGGAGCACATCGATCTGTTGTATCATCATCTGCTTTACGACGAATGAAATTCGAAGTAGGTCAAGATCAAACAAGAAATTACGTGGCCGCAAACAATCAATCTATAGAATTGGAACCGTTCTATGTGAATTTTAAAGTGTTGATCAACAAGAAATCGTTTACGATTAAAAATGCAATGGTAATGAAACAATATCCCAGGAAACAAATCATCATTGGAGCGCCAGACCTGAACAGACATCACGCGGTGCTCCAGGAAGCCAATGGTGCAATGACTATTGGAAAATACGACCAAACAACCATACAGAGGTATGCGATTGACGAAATAATTAATGCCAAGAATGAAAATATGAAAATCGCCAAAATTGCCATGATTAAACCTGTTGAACATCACGATGACAGTCATTACGTTGATAATGACACCAAAGCCACAATTGGTGATACCTGTTTCATGGGTAGAGCAGCTCACGACACCACCAATGACAACATCGGCGACCCCAGTGACACATGTAAAGGATGCCCGAAATGTACAACAACAGAAAACTTAATACAGAACGAACACTATGCACACATAGATGATTCAAAATTGGCATTAAGGGTGATGTGTCAACGACTACAACAACGAGATCAAAACATTTACTCGCACGAAGATGTCACTATAACAGAAGCTGGTCAGAAATTATACCCATGGACCGCAAAACGCCTACGCGAAATAAATGTTAAATATAAATGTAACTTTGCACAATCCGTAGGCGATATGGGAACTGAATTCATAGCAAATTGTGAAGTTCACGGAGAATTTTCAAAACGACTTGTTGGACAACAACAACATGTAGGCGACAAAAAAGCAGCCATCAAAAAACAGCTGCTTGGACTGCTTGCAAATGATGTAATTCGTATGACTGATGATGCAGGCATAATTCCGAAATATTTCATCAACTTGATGCCAAGAGTAAAAAAGGATGACAACGGAGTCGAATACTGTCCATTCGTGGCATTACGAATAGTAAACGATTGTACGAAAGTGAACCAGCTGGCACAATATGCTGGTACATCTGTTGATAACATCAAAGAATGTGTGAACTTGGCTGCAAAAGCGTCCACGCATGGATTGAATGCAAAAACTGACATTTCACAATGTTATTATTGCATTCGAATAGACAAGCAGTTATGGCCGTACATGTGTATAGAAATCCCGGATGTTGGAACAGCATGTATGACGAGACTGCCTCAGGGATGGTCCTTTTCCGCCCAATATACCGTAGCTACATTGAGGCGCGTATTTTGGAAATTTGAAGATTGCTTCCACCGATATATTGATGACGTATTTATCAGCTTAAATGACAGCCAAAGTGAAAAAGAATTTGTTGAACTATACGAAAACTTCATGAAAACGTTAAAACGTTATAATTTACGAATAAAAGGTTCAAAAACCTTTCTGTTGAACATCAATTTCAATTTTTTGGGATATAGAATATCTGATGGCGCTATAATGGCGAATCCCCATTTTGTGAATAAACTAGAATCAATTCGATGGCAAGACTTGAAGACAGTTAAATCAGTCATGGGATTAAATGGAATGGCAAGATGGCTAGCAAAATTCATGAACAAGGGGACGCATGTAATGCATGGTATGAACTCAGCGATAAAAAACCGAAAACCGTCGGAATTGATGGAATGGAACACCGACTTAATTCAAAAATTCGAATTGTTGAAAAAAGCAATAAAAGAATTATCAAAAACGTATCCATTTGAACTTGATCTGGAAACTGTGATAACTGTTGATACATCAAAAATAGCCACTGGAGGGCTCATTTATCAAATCAAAGATGGGAAACCGAGAATAGTTGCATTTTTCTCCAGAACTCGGAAAGATTTGGAACGAAAATTCCAATTTAGCTCATGCAATTTTGAAGCTATTGGAGCATGTGCAATCCTTAAATCCCATGAACCCTGGTTATTACAAGCACGAAAACCGATAACACTTTTGACGGATAGTTTATCGTTGGTAAAATTATGGCGAAAATTCAAGAAAAATATCTGTACGTCAGTGGAAATAAAGTTGAACAACAATTTAATGGAACTACGCCGTTATAAAATGCTGAATATGATGCATGCAAGCAACAAAGCTGCAGTAATGCTACACCCAGATTTTGTCAGTAGAATGGGCCACACTGAAAAGTCCACTAGTACAGATCAATGTGTGGAAGATGAAGGTACGGCAAAATGTAAAATTTGTGAATTAGCTGACATTCCAATGGAAAATGTGGAAAAAGTGAACCAGATTTTTGGTGAAATATCAGAAAACATGTTGAACAACAATCCCATAGGTGGCACTATGGCAAAAATATGTCAACTCACAAATGAAATACGAGTTCCGATTGCACAACTTAAAAAACGAAATATAACTTTAGCCGATATGTTGAACAACAAAAACATAATAGTTACGTTACAAAAAATGGACCGAGTATATCGTGACATGTTAGATTGTATGGAAAATGGACGGACAAACTTTCCACGAAAACATGCTCGAGCGGAAACGATCAAAATAAACCGCAGTCCAATATTAGACCAAGGAGCATTATCAATAACCAAATGGTTAGATGGTAAAGAAATACGAGTATTTCCAATACCCAAAGAAGCTGGATGGGTAATAATTCATGCTGTACATCTGTCCGTTGGACATAGATCGCCTACGCAACTGGTCAAACAAATTGCCACGCAATTTGAATTTGAAAATATGAGACAGATGGTCGATCAATACGTTGCAAAATGTGTACCGTGTACATTATTACGAAATGAAGCAAAGTATACGAAAATAAATCAAAAACCGGTAAAAATGGCCGACAATTTCTTCAAACAGATTTTGTGTGACGAAATTCACAGACAAAGAGACGGTAAAACCGAAAAATTTATGATTGCGATTGAGGCCATATCGCAATTCATGGTAACCATTCCGATGAACAGCAACCCAAAATCTGAAGATTTTGTGGCAACAATAATAATGTTACGATCAATACTGGCACCACATGCACTAGACGAACCAGTATTGGAACTCAGATGTGATGCAGCGTCATGGCACAAATCTGACAAAGTACAGAATATGATGAAATTGTTGAACATCAAACTACATATACACGAAAGTGCTACACTGTCACGTAATATAATTCCAGAACTTGATGGAAAGATATGCCAGTTTAGCAAACATATGGCATATTATATGCAGAATACTGCTTTGGGAGCAGATGCATGTGCACAGTTAGCCACACAAAAGTGTAACACGACAGTGAATAGTAGGGGATACACCCCAAGTCAACTTTTTACTGGACGAAATCCAGCAAACATGGAATCATTGGATATTGATGCTCAACAATATTTAAAAGACATTCAGCGAATACGACAACAAAAACGTGAATCGGCCGACAAAAAGAATTTTCTTAAGAAACATTCAAAACGAATCAATGTGGAACCGTATGATGATCCAAAATTAAATGACCCTATGATTAACAACAAAATCCGATTTGAAAAAATGAAAAGTGGTGATTTAGTCACATTAAATGTTCCAATGGACAAAAACGACCAGAAACCTAATTTATACACAATAATAAGGGTTGATTTTAAAAGACAAATCGTAACTTTAAAGCGATCTGGCGTGGAAAGCGGAAATAATCCTGAAAGAAATATTGCATTTGAAAGAATCGCCAGACACATTAAAGTGAATTTGGAAGCTAAAGTCAACCTTGTTGGACAACTACGGAAAAGCACAAAAGATTTTGGAACGATAGCCGCATTGAAAAACACTCCTGAGCCCAAATACATGGTCACAGACGATGATATAGAAGACATAAATGTTGTACAACAAATAATAAGCAGACAAATACCTCATATTATAATTGGAATGCAGAAGAAAAATGAGGTAATTGCTAACGAATCGGACAAATTGGATGGAACGTCAACAATGCAGGCAGTACCGTCGGTGTCGGATGATTCTGTGAAGGTGTTGGAGGACTCTTCATGGTTTCAAAAAGCAGCCGAAACGGTAAATAACAAAACTACTATTAATGATGAAACAACAATTTTAAAACCCGAAAGAAGAGGGTTAATGATATTCGATGCAAGCACATGTGAAGATATGGAAGACTTTGAAACTGTTACAGAAGAAATGTACGAAGAAGAATTCGTTGATGTGAGTCAAAACTTGACAGATTCATTTTCAAACGATGCTTTGTTGAACGACACGACACATATATTAGAAAGATCGACAATCAATGAAAATAACATGTTGAACAGCACTAAAACCGATGAAAATGACGACAATGGAGAAGAACAAGTTTTACCAGACCTAGGAAGACCGATCCGAAATCGACCGCAAACGCAATTTTATGAATCAGAAGAATGGCGGTAACTTACGATCTTGAAATGAAGAAGTCTTCTTCAGGTTAATCTCTGTAATAATAACTGTATATTATCATAAATATTAGGTAAAAGTACCAAAATTAATGATAATCAAAATTTAAAATAATTGTTGCTCATCAATCTAGTGCGGTACAACCATCAGAACTACCACACTCTCTAGTCTACTACACTCAATTATTGCACAAATTATATTTTATGATGATTTATCATCTATAATGCAAATGTCCAATTTGACCGAATATTAGAAATAAGATAAATTTAAAAAAATATATTTTATTGAAATATAAAGTCAAAAAATTTTTTTTTCTTCTTGGTGAAGAGTCATTTTGAAATAATGACGGCATTTGAAGTCCTATTGACCAAGGGTGAGTTGTTTCAATTCTAAAATGGGAATGTCAGATTGCGTAAGCAAAACTTGGTTTAATTAAAAGTTTTAAAATGTTGTACAACAATGATAATACCTTAATAATCATCTCGGGTACGGAATTGACCATGAAATTGACCACTGGAACCGCGGTTCAAACTTGAACCACGTGATCTAGAACGAGATCGAGACTGAGTTCGTTGACGATCATATCGTCCACGGACCCATTCGGATCGATCACCACTGTTGGTACGTCCAGACATTTCATCATGACGACGAACACGTGATCGACCAGGTCGAGATTGATCGGACACACGATCAATACCACGTCCAACGGATGCGATTGGCCCACTCTGTTCCATCCATTTGCGTAAGGTGGCAGTGTTAGTGACAGTGTCACCAGTCATGCCAAGTCTACCAGCCAAAGCAACCCATTGGGCATAACACTCCCTATTAACAACATTAGCGCCCCAAGATTCTTCTCGTTGAGCACTAATATCTGGGAGCTGATTTTTCGAGAACTCGTTGCTCAACAGCGCCAAACCACCTAAGATAAAAATAAGAGTATATAGGAAATTAGGATGTTAAAATGTTGCTCATCAAAATAAAAAATTAGGAGTAGGACTTACACATCAGATGAACCACGTGTTTTAGTTTCCAGGAGCCCAAGTCCAAAACCATTGTACGAGCACGGTGTAAACCATTACTCGTATAGGGCCAAAATACAAATCCGAAACCACCGGACAACTGGTTGCCACCTGGACCACGTCGGTATGATCGAGCAACGAAATTCGGCTTCGAATGAGTGTTTAACTCAGTTATAGCAACAGGTTCCATATTACCGTTATTGCCAGTACCGGTAATAATGCAATCCATTCGAGCCAAATACAGAGAGTTTAACATTTGGTCGCGTTCAGCATCAGAACAAGCGGCATCAGAATAGAATGGCAACACACTGAGACCATGAATTAGGCGCTAGAGAGCAAAAGATTAGATTTAAAAGTGTTGTCCATCAAAAACTTACGCGTAAACTCATGAAGAGTTTGGTTTCAGCAGTTGAATTGGGTTGACCCCCAATACTGAACACGAGTTTGTGGTAATCAAATTGAAGCAATTTTGATTCCAAAATCTGTTTCAAAGGAGCTTAAATTGTAAATTAGCAAAAAATTATTATATGTTGAACAACAAACCGTCCCGTGTAGAATGTGATTGCATCACCTTCCAAACATTTCTGGAAACAGCACCAGGATATGTCTGACCGTGACGTCGTCGGTCATTGACACACATATCAGTAGAAACTTCCAAAGGGAAACATTGACCAATTTCAGCAAAGGCCGTTTTCTAAACGTCACTACTACGTTGTCCGTGACATTCAACAAGCCCACGTCGACAGCGACATCCACTAAAATTTTATTTAAGATAATTTATATTAAGTAAATTATATGTTGTTCATCAAAATAATCATAAAACTTACGTAGAACCATTGAGAGGACAATAAATCCAATTATCGGGACAAAAACTACAATATGTAAGTTGTGAATGATGTTTCACAATCTTATAAATTATAGGGGTTGGTTCACGAACAGCAATAGCAGTCAAAGTGACACGACGTGTCTTGAAATGACCGTGAATCGACCATACGTCTGAAAATTAGAATTAGAATCCAAAAATAAAATTATCACATAGAGACTTACTCATAGGACAGCGACCCAATAGGACAACAGGTCGACTTAGATAACGAACCCAATCCACAGGATAACGAATTACATTAGTGTAATCTTTCGGCTTAAAACGCCAAGTGCGAAATAAAGCACGCCCAGATTCGTCGTACATCACCTCATGATATTGACCAATACCTTCATACATAAGACAGTCATTATCATTATCTAAAAATTTTTTTTCAATTTGCAAAACTTAGAATCGATTTCAAAATGTTGTTCATCATAAAATAATAGAAAACTTACCCCAGACACGAGGACTATCGAAAAGATGATCAGAGGCGCCTTCATATTGTCGTTGACCGAGACTGTCAGTGAAAACTCGAAAGTCATCGTCAGGATTCCGTAAAGGAAATGAGGCAGTAGAGAGGCGAATGTAAGTGTCAGGGTTGAGCAGCCGATGATCAATATGAGCAACGGGATTATCCATGAAATCCAATTGACCATCCGTTATCATAGTCTATAAAATAAGTTATTTAAAGTTAGGAAAATAATATCATAAAATGTTGTACATCAAAACTTACCATATCTAGTCCAATTCTGGATGAACCAGGAACACCATATGGTGTGACAGGTGCAACTGTGAGAGTTGGCACTGGTGCAGGAATAGCCGGTGGTGCAAGTGATGAAGTAGTAGCAGGTCTAGACTTAGACGTCGACTTTGAAGAAGAACGACCACGAGTAGATTTAACCTTAGAACGAGTCGTGACACGAGACTCAGATCCACCAACACGAGGGTGTGTCGGTATAGTTAACGACAATGGTGGAGTAGGTTGCATTGACCATGGCACAGGTGGTTGTTCAGACACAGGTTTGAAACCCCAACCCAGTGGTCCAGGTAGATCTCTACCGAGAGCCTCCCAACCAGTCGGAACTGTATTCACCGAAGTAGATTTAGGGAACACAGGTTTGGGATTAGCCCACACATTGATAGGTGGAGTATCCATTGGCGTAGCAGTCACTGGGTGAGGTGTAGGTTGCCAACGGAAACCTTGCTTGTAAGCAAGTTTCAAAACTAAAATTAAATATAGCTTTTGTTGTTCATCACAGAAATTACTTACGGTCACGTGAAGGTGCGACATCACCATATTCACCGTAACCACGACCATCACCGATAGGACCAGGAGTAGCACGGTAATAAGTACCGTCAGGTCGAGTATTATGGTGTCGTAAGAACCAAAATACAGACTCGAAATCGACCTTCTTGTCCAAATTTGGACAACCAACCCTGAAAATAGCCTTGGAAGTCGACACAGTCGGCTCACGCATAGGCTGTGCCAAAGCATGCCAACGGAAAGTTTTCGTGGCCTCGTCAAGTCGATATTGACAGACGCGTACCACTTTATTAATCCGAACTAATTTCGGAATAAAAAATGGTGCCAAGTGGGCAGGAGTGGATGTTGACGATGTCAAATCCAGTTGGTCAGCAGGGGTCGGAGCTACCGATGAGGTTGAAGTTGATGGTGTAGTAGTTGACGTAGTAGATGTTGAAGTCGAAGGCTCAGCCAGAGACAGAACGTCAAAGCCAAGAACATAGTTATCCGCATGTGGAAACAAATGTTTAGCATAAAGCTGCGGTCGTTTCGTAGGAGAGTGAATTCCAAATGGAACCCACACGATGGGATCACCTTGCGGATCGACAGTGTCAGACCGAGCTAAGTTAATATTAGAAAACTCTTAAAGTGTTGCTCAACAATCATGTAAAAAATAAAACTTACCATCCTCATTGGCAAATCGTGGTCTTCGAACAACCTGAGTATCAGGACATAATCGGACCAGGTGCTGGTGAATCCATTCATCAGTGGCAGTCAAGAGAGGTATCGGTGGTTGGACCACATCGGTTGAAGAAGCAGCCACTGGACCGAGTCCAATCTGGCGCTTACCTTCACGTTTTTCTTCCGAACCTGTCATTAGTCACAAAAAATTGAAACTGACAAAAAGTGAAAAAATAAAAAACGTGAAAATTTTAAACGTTCTAGAAAGTTTGTAGAACATCAAATAGAACATGCCGAGATATTCAAACAAAAGGTAAAATAATAGGATTTTAGGAATCTAGAAACTTAATAAGGGTAATAAATAGCTTAAAACTAGAATTTTTTTAAATGTTGTACAACAATTTCATAACTAAAAATCAATTTGACACTCATATTTTCATAGAAAACAACGGCAAAAACCCAAAAATGCCGCCATTGCAGCCTTGGCAAGCCAAGCTGCCAAGAAAAGAGGTTCACCACCTCAAGAAGAAGCTGAATCTGATGAAAATATTACCAATTATGACCTATTTTGTGAAAAAGTCTTAATTAACTCGCTCCCTTACGAGGAACTTAGACGGAAAATTTTGGAAAAATATTCCGTAGAAGAGTCCCAAATTCAGCTCAATATTCTAGATAAGGCCTCTGAACTTAATACGATGCTCAAAGATCGTAAACCTAAGGATCTTTTTGGTGACCAAACCTGTAAAGTGATGTACAACACGCTCATTGAGCTCCAAATGACCCAAAACTTTTCGACCAGCGGTTGGAAAGTCATTTGCCACGCCACCATGATCCCCATGCTTCACCGTATCGCTATTTTCACTAGCGCAGTTTATCATACTCGTAAAGTGCCCTTATTCTTCTCTTGGTCAAAACCAGACCAAAATATTCACACGGATGTGAAAATGTCAATGGACTTGTTGTCCGACAATGTTGATCAACATGATAAAAAATCATTGGTCAATGATAACGCCCACAGTCCGTCTCAGTCCACTAATTGGTCAATCGAAAAAGGTCTAGAAAAATTAGACCACAGTAGCTCATCATCTATAGATTCAGGTCGAACAATTCAAAACGCAATCATTTGATTTATCACGCGTAGATTATGATGTAACAACACCGGACTCGTATGTAGATTTCAGTTTTCTGAAATGCCGTAGACGGCTAAATCTGTCAAAACAGGAGAAAAATGACATATTGGACGGGGTAGAAGTAAATCATAGCACACCAGTCCGAAATTTCCCAAAACCAAAACTAGGCTCCACACTCAAAAAGACCCATGTCCCAAAAACAGCCCCAAAACAGGTCCAAGGTCCAGTCCAAGAAACCATTATCACAAAATTTTTGAATAAGTGGTTTAGGTCTCAAATGGCAAATATGTCCGAGGAATTACAGGACGAACTCGAAAAGAACACTCTAGGATATTAAAAGTTCAGAAACCTACTAATATGTTGATCATCAATTTAGGAACCTATGTTAGCCTTGTATCGAGAACAATTAACATTGTGTTAAAAAATGATAAAAATCATTTTTCTTTTTTAACACCCCCCACGCTTAAATATAGGCTTAATTCTAGAGTCTCCCTATGGAAGAATCTAGAAGCAATTCAATATTAATTGCTCTCGACCCAATTGCGAATTTAACTTTGCGAATCACTAACTTAGAGAAACAATTATAGAAAAGGTAATTCTTTCATGGAAAAGTCAGTGACTCGTAAACGATAAATTAAGCATCTGAAACTGCCTTCTGTTGAACATCAAACTAATCAAAACTATAAACTACCACACCCAAAAGGTACGGTAATTTTAATTACTATTATGGCCAGGTACTAACCATACTTTAGTCCTCCATAATCTTTGTTGATCATCACAATTTATAAACAGCTATTTTAACAGTTAAAAGGTAATACTTTATTGTTACAATCGCAGTTTTAAATTATATTCCAGGTGTTCATAACAGATCGCAAAATAGAATACAAACGGATATCTGAAGTCACAGGTATAACGAGTCTTCTATTTTATCAGATGACGTAACCTTAAATTATAGGTTACATTGTTGAACATCAAATTAGAAATTATTCTAAGTCACAAACAATTATACAACAGGTACTAACTACCCTATTTATATGTACCCATAATCATATTGTGTCTTAGACTGTTGAACATCATCTCACCTTCAAGTGAATCTCTTATCCGTTCCCGCCAGTACACTTCTAAGGTACGGTTATTTCACTCTTGAAAACCCTTCTTATACGGAACTTTAGTTGTCACCGTTGCGCGTCAAACTGAGGTCCAATACCGTTCCGTTCTTGGTTTCCGGTGAGTTGTATTCTAATTTGTTGAACATCAAAACTTAATATACAAATAAAGGTTTAAACTGTGTAATATCAGTCTCATTACTCTGTCAAGCAGGTCCCTCTTCGTTGTGGTGACTGAAGTTCAAGAAACCCTTTCCCGAAGAAATCGACAGATAAACCGGAAGTCAAGAAAATGTCGAAAGATACAATGTTGAACAACACGGATTTAGAATATGTCAAAATGATGACACAAGAATCCACAAAAGAGATAATCAAAGCACGAATTGCCGGACGTGTTTTCCGTCTAACCGACTTCGACAAAATACAAGCAGACCCTGTTGCTTATCAGACTGAAGTCCAAAGATGGAAGGTCGCTATCAGAAAGGCCCTTAAAACGGACACGACGGGTGTTTCGAAGAAACACATGTTCGTATGGGGTCCAGAAGACGAAATGTCCGGGGCCAAATACATA